>VOQK01017578.1:3494-13792 GCA_015052645.1 Benitochromis conjunctus
GCTTTTTTCACCTTTTTTTTTTTTTTTTTTTTTTTTTCTCCTCTCTTCATGTAAAACTTCTCATTTTTTTAACCGTAGTTTTCCCAGTGCAGCCGCCAGCAGTGACAAACTCGAGCAGCAGCGAGGACGAGGCTGGACGGAGCACCAGCACTATTGTACGAAGACGAAAGTTGAGGAGGAGTACCGCAAACACTGTGACTGACCCCCAGGAGGAGGCTGTGTTGGAATCTCGCCCGAGTGATGATGATGATGATAAGGGGGAGCAGGAGGTTAAAGAACAGAAGCAACAGCAGGAGGAGGAGGAGCAGACTGAAATGAGACAAGATGCTCTGGATGTTGAAGAGAGAGCCCAAAACAGCAGCATCATCAAAACGTCTATCCTCATCACTCTTGTAATAGCTGCCTTCCTGTGTTTGGGTCACTTCTATGGTGAGTAGTCCAGCTTTACTGGGATAAATGCAGAAAATGTTCTTGGACCTCAACTTTAGGGATGTGCTGTAGCTCACATGGTTCAGTGTGTTTCCTGTGTACTGTAGGCTGTGGAACTAACATGTAAAAACTTTCACTTACAGAGAAATACGAGATAAACAAGAAGCTCTGTGATGTGCGCTATGTGATGGAC
This sequence comes from Benitochromis conjunctus, assembly GCA_015052645.1. NCBI lineage: Eukaryota > Metazoa > Chordata > Actinopteri > Cichliformes > Cichlidae > Benitochromis > Benitochromis conjunctus. The sequence continues at coordinate 4,117 of VOQK01017578.1, forward strand.
CTTACATCAGAGGTCAGTCACTACACAGGTCCCGACTCGAGGAGTAACTTGATTATTTTTGGCAGAACAGTAATCATGAATTTCCGTGCCATTTTTTTGATTTTTGTAACTTCTTACATGGATAATTTATCACTTTATTTGCTTTTATTCTTAAATCCTTAATAATGCTGTGGTGTGTATGAATTTCATCTACAATAGTGCAGTAAAAAAAAAAGCATTAAAATCTACCAAAAGTCAGCACTGATCGCTTGGCACCCTGGCTGTGTAGATACTAAAAGAGTACCTGGTATCAGGTACTACCACCTAATGGAAAACCCTAAAACCTAGTCGAGCTGAGTTGGTACTGGTGTAACAGAAGCTCACAGTTGTAACGACTAAATCTGGATATTTACCTTTGTCTTATACAGGGGTGTCAAACTCTTTTTAGTTCATGGGCCACATACAGCCCAAATTTAACCTGAAGTGGGCCATTCCACTTAAGCTACTACACAAACAAAACACCGCTCCATATTTTTTACCCTATAGCTCTACACGCTGTGAAAGTGTTCACTTCAACCAAAGCTGAGATTTTAATAAATCTGGAATCAGAAGTCAAAGTGCAATTATTTAATGATCCTTAATGACTTCACTGCTGTTTCCCGCTTTAGAGATCTGGCCTCATGTTGGACACCTCTGTTCTTATAAGATGTGAAACAAATATAGAACCAACAACCATCTGGGTATTGCACTTCAGCTGCCATGAACCAGATTCATCTTTAGTACAAATAGATAGATAAAAAAAATAAAAGTTGGAGGAGCCATGAGCAGGACTTTGATGGGGTTGTTTTATTTCTTTTTCTCACTTAGGAAGACTTGTTCGAGTGTGGCACAGTAGACCACCAATTTCCATTGCTCATGGAGCTCGAGAGTATTAGGAACGAGAACCAGGAGCTCATCCTGAAACAGGCTCACGTTCAGGTAACAGATGGTGAAATTCCAGGTTGATAATATTCTGCCAGAGCCTCTTCACAATTTTTTGGAGCATTTTAACTTTGTATATCATCAATACAAACTTTATATTCCAGGTTTTAACAATATGTATGTAATAATACATAAATAAATTTTACACATTTTTCCAGATACACAAATGTCAAAGCTTTATTCCTTAAAATTGTACATGAAAAAAGTTGCACAAAATCCTTTTAAACTACAGAAAATTTAGTGTTCATGCTCATGTTCATGTTTAAGAAAAAATCTCAGGAAAATGACATCATATCCTCTTGTGAAAATATGTGATAGTTCTTTCTGACAATGTGACGACATATATTGCAACATAGGACGTGCTGTGAACAGCTGATCAGATCGATAAAGCACCTGCGTCTGGATCATAATGTTTTTGTTGCTGCGTACACTTTTCACTTGATTTCAAACCCAGTAGAAGAAGGAAACAGTGGTCTAGAACACGGTGTTTCTATGCAAAAAGAATTATTCCTCCACCTTACTCGTTTGCGTTCTTCTGGCATTTAAAAATAGAAATACAAAATATTTAGTTGTATTGTTGAAATGCTGAATGATTTTAGTGAATGCACTGCTTCGGATAATCACAGCATATGTAATCTTGTCTCTGTTCCTCTTTTTCCCATCAAGGCCCAGAGAGATAAGTTGGAAATGTTGCTGAAACAGAAGGAGGAGGAGAGCACTAACATGTTGTCTCAGCAGGAGAAGCTAGCATCTGAAAACCAGCTGCTGAAAAGCTCTCTGCAGCGAGAAGAGATGTCTTTGTCAGCCTTACAGGAGGAGCTGAAGAGCCTGCGCTCTAAGATCAGAGATCTGGAGTCGATGGGAGCCGGAACCGACTCGCTGCTCTCAGAAAATGAGAACCTGAAAGAGCAGCTGGAGGAGGAGAAGCAGCTGATCAGAAGCTTCCATGGCCAGCGGGAAAACATGATGGCTGAAGCACAGACGCTGAAAAAGAAGCTCGATAAAGAGAGGAAGGTCACGGATGAGCTGAGGAGAGAGCTAAGTCGACTGAGAAGTCGCCTCCCAGGAGCCGGAAAGGAATTGGGTTCAGAGGCGGAGGAGCTGCAGTCCCGTCTGATGGAGCTGGAGAAAAGGCTGAGCTTTGAGCAGCAGCGCTCTGATCTGTGGGAGCGGCTGTATGTGGAGAACAAAGATGAAAGAGCCAAAGGAGACACAGAGCCCAAAGTAAAAAAACCAAAGCAGGGCATGGCGGGGAAAGTGAAGGAGACGTTTGATGCTGTGAAGAACTCCACCAAGGAGTTCGTACACCACCACAAGGAGCAGATTAAAAAAGCCAAAGAGGCTGTGAAGGAGAACCTGAGGAAGTTCTCTGATTCTGTCAAATCCACTTTCAGACATTTCAAGGATTCGGCCTCAACCTTCATCAATAAAGCCCGAGGGTTTTATAAACAGAGAAGCAATGAGAAGAATTCAAAGGAGTCGTGGCAGCACAGATCTTACAAGCCTCATCAACGACACAAACACGACTCCGGCCAGAACACCCGGAAGTCAGGAGACAAAGTTCACCAGGACCGGGAACAAAACACCCACAAAGCCCACATGAAGGGATGCTCCGGGGTTTTCGACTGTGCCTACCAGGAGTCCACCAGGCTCTTCAACAAAGCCACGGAGCCAATCAGAGCCGATGAGTTTCACAAGCTGTTGCAGAGCTACCTGCAGCAGGAGGTTGACCACTTCCACCACTGGAAGGAACTGGAGATGTTCATCAACAACTTCTTCCGCAACGGAGTGTTCATCCACGACCAGATGCTGTTCACAGACTTTGTGAATGGGGTTGAAAACTTTCTCGCAGACATGCGCAAGTACCATGGCCTCGATGATGACGCTTTCGGGGATCTTGATGACTACATCTACAGGCACTTCTTTGGAGAAACAAACACAAAGAGTTACGGCCCGAGGTGAGCGTCCAGAAAGATCATTTAATTTATTGTTAGGTTGCTTCTGAATAATTTATAAAAGTTCTGGGGATTTTCCAAGGCTGGATGGGCGAAAAAAAATTCTAGATTAAAGTCATAAATTTACCAAAAAACATAAAAACCACCAAATTCTGACAGTCCAAGCGAAGCTTTTAGAGTGAACTCAAATAAAAATGTGTGTAAAATTAAAAAAAAAAACAACAGACCTTTAAAAGAATTCAGCTCCTCTAAACATTCAATAAACAGTAATAATCAAACTAGAGAGCTGTGACACTTTTACAACCTCATGCTGACAGGAAAATGAGGCGATTTCATCAAAGATGGTTCAATAACTGTAAGGAAGCAAAATAATGGCTCAGTCACACTAGAGTAAAACTCTGATGGCGATTGCACAGGTTACCTAGTGGATGCAAAAGTCTCCAAACAACTGGAGTCCATCTGAGACTGACTGGTTGGTGAAGATTTGTAATCAATTGCTGTAACTTAAATTACGTGTAAGTAATGTAATTTCACTGTTTTTCCCAGTGTGACTGCAGCACAATAGTGAATAATTGTTCCTTTTGTGGCCGAATGTTGTTTTGTAGTATCAAAAATTAGTAACTGAAGTCATTTAATCAAAATGCATATGTCTGTAGTTTAATTATCTACTGGAAATAACTGGTGTAACATCCAAATCATAAATGGTTTTTCTCCTTTAGTCCTGCATACAGTTCAAACACAGGCATAAGTGTATAAACAGTTTTATGAATGATTTATTGGGTTGTACAAGCAGTCATCGGGGGTTTAGATAAGCTGATTGAATACTTACAGTAAGCTGTGTACTTGGAGTCCACCTCTGACTTCTCTGGCTGACTTTAAGCTTGATTAGTGGAATAAGTATGTGGCATCTTCTACCAGTCTGTTCTGATGTCCACTTACTTTTTAGCGTTTACATTTAACACAACGGAAAGACCGACAGCCACCATTACACGGGGTCCATTTAAGCAGTATCAGAGGCACACTTCGTGACAGTTGCCATGGTAACAAGTTTGGAAAAAAACAAACAGAAAATACACATTTTGTCCCCCACAAAGGTTAGGTTTGTTGAGTGAGGAGTGAACCTGTTTTCATCCACATGAGCGCTGCAGCCGGTTTGTTTTTGTTTTTTTTATCGTTACGCTCACGGTGACGTCATTTGTCTCTGATGTGTTTGAATCATCCAGCGGGCCGTTTGAAGGACCCGAGGCAGACTCAAAGGAGGAATCGAGGACAAAGCACGAGCAGCGTAAGCAGCAGCGAGCCCGGTCTCGACCCCACAGCGAACGCAAGTGGAGCCGATCAGGAAGAAACGCAGACAGACACATGGCTGACGTCAAAATAGAGCTGGGCCCGATGCCCTTTGACCCCAAATACTGAAACGATTTCCGCTAGTTTCTTAAGGTGGCTACAAACTTTAGTTGCAAAGTCACCGTTTTTGTTTTTGTAAGTTTGCACAACTTTTGAATGCTACTGAACGGCCTCGAGCTCTTTGGTGTTTGCTGAAGTAATCATTAGGTTGGAGTGGAAGTGGCCTAACTACATGTAGCTTGAGTTTATCTAGGACGTTAAACTGAGTCATTCTTTAAATTTTGGCTGGTAAATTTTAAACCCGATGAGCACTTCTCCCTGTTCAGCCTCAACACCTTCAGTTAAAAATGGCAGAGACTAAAAAAAGGAGAGAAAAAAAGGGTGTTTCTGTGTTCAGTTTGATGGTTTTAATTTGCTGCTACACTAACAGCTTTGTGTGATGTGAGAGCTCACATGCTGTTTCCTATCATTCCACCTTTAACTTAATTTAACTGGACGGTTTCACTTGTGATGGAAAAGGAAAAAAAACTGGAAAAATAACATTTGAGGAAATGTAACTGTAGATAAAATGTTTTTTAATTGATGAAAAAAATGACAAGATTTGAGTGTAAAATATTTATTTCCATTTGAACCGCGCCACCCCCATCATGTTTTGCCATAAGTTGCCATTGTTCCAGTGTTTGTCAGTGCCTTTCATAAATAAAGATGCTTCCTCCGACTCTTCCTTCAGGAAAATGAGTGTGAAATATCTCTGCTGCCCTCACAAAGTTATTCCCTTCCAAAAATACAGAGATTTCCTGTAAAGAAAACACAAAATGTGTTTAAAAACACTGCAAGCAAAAATGAAAAATGTAATTTGTGTCTTACCTTTTCCAAAACATCAAACATGATCAGATGGGTGGGCAGAGAGGACTTGTATGGGAACGAGGTCCTGAACCAGAGAAGAGGCTCCTCGTAAAATCTCTCAGCTTCATCCATGTAAGCTTCCTCTCCCAGATCTGGAGGACACTCGAGAAACCTCATTTTAATCGGGCAGTGGATGTGACTGTGAGGAGACAGAGGACAATCAGCTGTACAGCATCATAACGTGATCGAGGAAATGAGTACAGACAATGAAATACGTGATGTGGAGACTCCTTTCGACAGTTCTGAACAGCAACAGAGGACAACACATTCTTATGAATCAATCTTTCGTATCATGGCAGATAAATTATTAAAACACATTTCCCATGTTTTATTTAGAAAATTCTATAATTAAATACATTTTTGTTAACCTTTTTTTTTTAAGTGACTAAATCTTAAATATCAGGTTAATACAATCCCAAATCTGATAAAACATTAGGTGCTGTGTGAAATGAAAACAACTGAATGCAGTGGTTTGGAAATCTATTGAAACGTATCAAATATTTAAAGTGAGAAAAGTACAAATTTAAGATGATCATTTTTGATACCATTTAATTTTCCAGCCTTTCATTTTCCCCATCCCAACTTTTTTGAGAGATGCTGCTGCCATTAAATTTAATATGAGCTAAGAATTTTCATGAAGAAGTCAAATGTCTCAGTTTAGAGTTAGAGAAGCAAAGTTGAGATGGTTTGGACATGTGCAGAGGAAGTACTCCACAAAGTTTAGTGAATATGGAGCTGCTGGGCAGGAAGAAAAGAGGACGACCACAGAAAAACCATAAATGTAGTGAAGGAAGACACGGGTTGGTGTCTCATTTTAAACATCTGATATATTTTCTGTGTTTTGTTGTGAATAAAATTTGGGTTTATGAGGTTTGAAAATCATTTTATTCTGTTTTTACTTATGTTTTAGTGTCCCAACTTTTTCTGAATGGGATTTATATTTTATTATTAGACCTCTTTAAATATATTAAAGCACTGATTATAGGAAACGTGTTCATGTTGAACGTACCAGAGGGTTCACTAAAGTATTTAAAATAAGAGAAACTGCACCTACACTACACTACACTACACTACACCTATGGGTCTGCGTGGGGGGGTGCTGTACCTGTAGAAGGGTGTTGAGTGGCAGGGCATGACGAAGAGGACGTCTGGCTGTGGACGGGTGGTGGAGACATTGCCTACATCGCAAAGTGGCTGCAGGTGGCTCATGACGTCCAGAGTACCTCGCTGGTGAATCAGACCAGTGTACAGAGCGGGTATGAGATTGGCTAATAACAAGACAGCTGCTGCAGGTCGACGCCACGATTTCAGATGAGCCAAAGAAATCCCTGTGGAAAGTAAACTTTATTCATATAAACACATCTGGATGGAAATGACCACATACTGTAGTTCCGATGTGAATAAGTAACTTACCACAGAAGACCATACAGAAAGGCAGCACTGGATAAATGAATCTGAACTCCTTGTGTGGAAGCAAGCTGGAAGGAAAAAATAAAACAGGTCAGACTGTCGACCAACCTGTTACATAACAAGTAGATGGGATTTAAACATGTTTCAAACTGATCAAAAAAATAAAGAAAAACATTTGCAAAATTTTTTATGAGGACTCAAAATGAACTGAGGACTTTTATTGAGTGTAAAAACAAAAGAAATCTGCATAGAGATCTTTAAACCATCAATTTAAACTCTGTCGCTTCACTTCTTTGACTACGTGACATCCTGGATGGCTAGAACAGAAACTGGTGAGCATATGCTTTCAGATAAATGTCTCTGAATGACTGAGCAACATACTTGGACTAAAAAGACCTTTGTCTGCATGTTTCCCCCTGTCTCTTTCCCTCTGCTTGCCTGTATCTGTCTAATAAAGCCAGAAAAAGGCCCCCCCCAAAAAATAAATATATAAAAAAAAACAACGTTATTTAGAATGATATTAGTTTTGGTAGCTGCTCGTTCATGAATGATTAACACATCTAAACACGGTTAGTTACAACTCTTCGTCGTCTTATTTTCCCCGTTTGACTGTTTATATCCGTCAAACACAACCTGAACGATACATCGGCCGATTTGAGCTGTTTGCTGTAAATATCAGTATTCATATTGATCAAATCAAATAAAAGTTTAAAAGAGAGACTGGAGAAACATCCTTAAACCACTTTATGAGTGTTGATGTTGTATGGTTTGTGCACCAGAGGGCACTATGTAACTCCCCTGCTGGCAAAATCAGCCGATCTGTAAAAATGAGTAATCCACAACTTGTCATAGCAGTAAAACCAGATTAATGTTAAACTGGATTGACGTATCATCTTAGTAAGGACTCACAAATAACTACACATAAAAGTCGGAGAAATCTGTTTCATGTGTCACAAAGAAAAAAAAAACATCGGCTGATATATCAGCTTTTTAAATCACCAAAATATTAGTATTATAAATCCTAAATGAGTCAGGATCTAAATAAAACCCCTGAATGATGAAGTGAATAAGACTCTTTGCCTTTAAGTCCCGATGTTCTGCTGGAAAAATCTGGCTCCTGACATTTGTCCACCCATAGAAGGCTCCACCCTGCAGCCAATCGTGGTCCAAACAGAGATCAAATATTTCACAGGTGTTTTTTTTTAAAGAATAAAAATAGGGGACAAATGGGACTTGGTGCTTGTGTTTAAAAACCATAAGCCAGCATCACAAGAACAGGTAAGCAGGGTGTGAAACAGCTTCACCTGTAAACAGCGATGGTCCAGACGACCGCTGCCAGCAGGATTTTGTATCTCCTGAAGGCGAGCGTGCAACCGTGAAGTAAGAGCGGGAGATGAGGGCCGATCACGACGGCAAAGCCCTGAGTGAGGTACCAGTGCCAGGGGTGGGAGCCATAGAAATCAGCCACACCGTGCAAGATGTTAAACTTGAGGAAGTTGAACTGCACCGGTGTCCACTGGAAAACAGAGAGGAGCAGTTACAGCCGACTGACTTCATGCTGAGGGAATTACTGGATGTGTGTGTGTGTGTGTGTGTGTGAGACGCAGGTTTTACCTTCTCATAGAAAAAACAGTCGATCGCCGTTGAAGTGACAACGGCCAACATCCTAGTGATGACAGAACAATCATACACCGGAGATAAAAGACTGTAAAGCTAACGCTTATAGAGGAGAAGAGGCTGTAAGTACGAACCCTGTGGGAATGTAGTTATGAGTGATGAGCCTCAGTTTGTTGTCTTCCTGCCAGAAATGATACAATAGCAGAGGAAACCAGACGATCACGGCCGTCGGGCGAATAATCACAGCCAAGGCCACCAGGGCCAAGTACTTGTTACTGTATGTAAAACATCCAACAGAGATCATCAGGGTAAATAAAAAGTATGTTTCGCCTCTGTGTAATTCAACAGGAGAGACTTTGGTGCACAGCTTTGCTTTAAAACCACCTGCAATCAGTTTAGATGGAGGTTACTTATAATAACTGTGATCAAGCTTCATTTCAGATGTTTATTTTGGCCTCTGGTTACGTGGAGTGATGGTTACAGTTTACACTGCTATGAACTGAAAACTTCACTTCAAGGATACTTTCTGATATGCATCCTTTGTGAAAGATTTTTTTCTCTTGTTTTTAATGTATTTTTATTTTTCTTTATTTTTTTTCCATTCTATTTTTTTCTACTTTCTTTTTCATTTTTAATTTATTTCACGCTTCTTAATTCTATCTTAATATTTTCCAAATCTTTAAGGTATTTTTATTCCTAAATTATTTTTTTATTTAATTATTTTCTTATGTTTTTCCCATTTTTCTTAATTCTGTTTTCTGTGTTTTGTCTTTACTGTTCTTATTTTTTCCTACTTTTTAAAATTTGTTTTTTAAAATGAGATTTTTCTCTTTTGTTTGTGTTTTCTTGAATTTAAACAAATGCAATAATTACAAACCATTGTTATCTAAAATATGATGGCAGAAGATTAAGACCTGCTGTGTGTTTTGGACCCGGGCAGAGGAAAGTAAGAAAGAGCCAGAGTGGTGATGGTGGCCTCCATGCTGTTGGTCAAAGTCCTGGTGCAGCAGAACCACGTGAACCAGGAGCACATGTGACAGAAGAACTGGAGGTGAAAGACAAGTAAGGATTGGGTATAAAAACTGCAGAGCTGTCTTTATTATTATTATTATTATGTTTAAACAGCAGTCTGAAGTGAACTAAAGGCAGGTTTCCATCTTTAAAATAATCCAAAAGTGCAGTCACCACGCAAAACAGTCAGAGCTTTCATTATCTGCAATAATTCATTCAGTTCAGCCTTCAAACACAGACACACGTACCACCGTACATCCACCTACCGTCCATCTTGCAACATCCTGATTTTCCAGCGTTTGAAGCAGGAAGAAAAATTTCACGTCAGCGAACGAAGTCAGAAGCGACTGAAGAATCCGCGGAAGCCAAATCTGAAGAGGCAGATAAGCTTATAGAAACTTCATGACTTCAGGAAATCGTTCAAATGCTCATTACAACAAAGTTTACTGAGAGAAAATAATAATTTAAAA
>VOQK01017582.1:1415-20691 GCA_015052645.1 Benitochromis conjunctus
ATGTTTATATAAACTGACCAGCATCTAGTTTGTTATGGGGGTGACAGGTGTTGCAATCTATATTGAGACAGGCAAGGGGAGCATATTTTACTTTGTTTACCACTCGCTCGCCTAAATGAAACCTATAAATACGTGCTTTGATCAAACATGTAAGCTTTCAAATCTGGAGCCAAAAAAAGCATGATTCATTTGCTATTGATGGTTATGGTTTTGGTATGGGAAAGAACAGAAATTTGGAAAATGTACACATTTGTATCATAACAGTGAAGGGACTGAAGAGCTGTCCATAACAAAAGTAAGCGAGAAACATAAATAAAGATAAAAAATGTTCATTAGAACAACTGCAACATAATCCTCATTAGCTTAAATCCATTTTTGTAGAATCTTTGAGTAGAAACACTGACATTCAATTCTAAGCTGTGAGACACAGAGAATATTGACAGCAGGACACGGTTACAAAGAGATCCTCCCGCCCCAAGAAAATATCATGACTGCATTGTCAAAGCTTTGTTTTGGGCAGCTCCGTATCTGCTTGACTGAAAAGATCAGATCAGAGTAATAATCTGTCATCTACCAATAATAAACCTCAGTAATAATCTGCAGAGACTATTTAATGAACCCTGGCAGAAAGTACAGGACAGCAGTTGATAAATCGAGACCCGTATGCCAAATCTGGTCAAAAGTATTCAGCATAGTATAAGTATAAAGTATAAATTAGTACTAATGATCACAACAATGATTAAGAAAGGAAACCAATAGCTTATTTCCTTTCAATGCAGTTTTTCTAAAGTAGAGTAGTCACTTGAATTAATGAGCCAGCACTTTGCTCAGGCACATTGCTAATGAAGGTTTTCATGAATAAATTATATAATTATATAGCGCTTTTCTACTCTACAACTTGCATTCATTCAAACACTTTTATTCTATGCATAAGTGCTTTCTATTTGACATCCACACATATTCATACTCCAACTTCGAGTTTGGATATTTGGCATGCAGACTAGAGCAACCAGGGATTGAGCCAACAACCTTCCAACCTTCCTTACATTAATAAAGCACTCTGATTAGTAGACCTTCTATACCTCCTGGGCTACAGTATTATTTTCAACTTGTGAGACTGTGTATGTAACATCCTGGCAAAACGTGGTCCTGCATGCAGTTAGTGAAGCAGGGACTACTACAAAAGTGGTTCTGAGTACTTTAACAGATATTTGCATGTTTATCCATTTGGACACATTTTGTCAACATTACTGCTCAACAGGCAGTCTCAGTCTTTATATGTGTTCGGTTAAATAGTTGGTTTAAATTTAAATGTGGTCCAAGATCTCAAGTTTTCAAGTTTTTTATGTGTTACATGTTTTAAATTGTTTTGGAACTATAATATGTAATGTTCTCAGTTGCAGTCACTCAAACATCTATTTCTAAAGTGTAACTGTGTTCAGTTCTTGCATACTCAAAGGGTAGTGACTTGTCAGTTACACAGTGAACCAACTTTAAAGCACACTCTGCTCTATCGTCCTTTAAGCCTCTAATAGGAACTATCATTTAAAAAATTACCTACATGTTGTAAGATTAGCAGCTGACCCATGACCCACTCATCTAAATAGTGTTTACTGGGGTCACTGATGAAGAGAGTGGGGCAGAAGGGTGTTCTTCTATACAACCAGATTTTATTCATAAGAGTGCAGGTTTAAGGCGCTTCAGCTTACTGAACTTTCCAGAACTGGAAATTACATCTATTAATCACACATAAACTGACTGGGGCTTTCACAATACTAAATATGAAACATCTAATAAAAGCAGACACAACAAATTTTATTTAATTAAATGAATCAGGTCTTCACAAAAGAATGAGGCAAGTACAGTGCCATTCACCATCTAAATTTTCAACTGAAGGCATTCACGATATTTTGAACAATTACAGGATGTATCCCATCCCAATGAAAGAAGGTCATGTGGTCTGAGTCCAGATTTACCCTGTTCCAGAGCAATGGGCACATCAGGGTAAGAAGAGAGGCAGATGAAGTGATGCACCCATCATGCCTAGTGCCTACTGTACAAGCCTGTGGGGGCAGTGCTATGATCTGGGGTTGCTGCATTTGGTCAGGTCTAGGTTCAGCAACAGTATGTGCTTCAAGAATGAGGTCAGCTGACTACCTGACTATACTGAATGACCAGGTTATTCCATCAATGGGTTTTTTCTTCCCTGATGGCATGGCCATATTCCAAGACGATTGTGATAGAGTGGTTCTGGGAGCATGAGACATCATTTTCACACATGGATCAGCCCCCACAGAGTCCAGACCTTAACCCCATTGAGAATCTTTGGGATGTGTTGGAGAAGGCTTTTCACAGCAGACAGACTCTACCATCATGGATGCAAGTTCTTGGTGAAAAATTAATGCAGCACTGGATGGAAATAAATCTTGTGCCATTGCAGAAGTTTATCGAAACAATGCCACAGCAAATGCATGCCGTAATCAAAGCTAAAGGAGGTCCAACGAAATATTAGTGTGTAACCTTTGTTTTGGTGGCGACTTTTTTTTTGGCCAGGCAGTGTTATATGGGACAATGGTTAGATAAAAGATGAATAATTATTTTTCTTCTGCTGGGGGTGGGATTTTGGGGTGTAGCAAAGCGGGTCAGACCGTTGAGAGCTTCAGGGGCTTCAGACTTAGGTAGAGCAATGTGCCCAAACTGCAAGTTTGGTGATGTGGACAAGATGATAAACTTTATACAATAATTATTTAAAATGTGCTTCTTGCATTTCTGTAGCCAGCTGTAGGGGTCAGTTTTAAAATTCAGGCAATCAGGCAAAAAGTGCAACTTATCCTGCACGTTTTCCAAAAGTTATTTTCAACTTTTCAGAATGTTCTTCTTTAACAGTTGCATTTTTTTTAGATGTGTTAGTTGTCATGTTATTTGTTGTACCCTTTGTTTATCAGTTTAGATTAGAAATGTCTTTACCATTATTGCTACTGTTGCAGGAGGGTTAAAATGACCAGTTCTGGAGATTTTGGAACACTAGTTCTAGTGATAAGGTCTCTTGTAAATCTGAGATTACTTTAAGTGTTTTACCTTTCTCTATCTTTGACAGAGGCAAATGGTATACCCCCAAAACATCATAACAATCCTTGTAATAATCCAGGTTGTGCATCAGTCAAAAAATGTGTGGGATTGTTGTAGAAAAAAATATTAATTCTCTGTATTCCACACAAATGACCTAATGAGGAATGGGGAATTAATACCATATTTTGTATTGTACTGTATGACATAACCACTCTATTGCTAGAACCAAAAGGGGAATAGGTTCTTGTGAGAGATAAATACTTTCTGCAAATAGAGAACAGCTTTCGAGGACACAGGTCTGGTAGCAATTACGTGTGCCTGTGCAGGGCATTAAACAAAAAAACTCCTCTTAACATTTTGCAGAGCGCATCTTAAACACTGCACAGAAAATGTGTTCATTAACATATTAGAAATATTCATCTTCTAATGTTCCGACATTAAGCACGGACATGGTCCCTGGTCATTCTGGAGATTTCCATCAGCAATTTGCTGTAGCACAAACCTGAAAAGGGGAAAATAGTTTTAAATCTACTTTCAACAATTGGACCTGACAAGGCGTCGGGGCAGTTTTTATCGTGTCTGATGCGACTGCACTTTCTCCAGTCATCTGCTATAGTGGCAGGCAAAACAAACCCAAGTCTTACCCACAGCCTTAGTTAATGGAATTTCAACTCCACATATGAAAGTGCCGGCAGAAATTTTACCTATTATTACACTGACTGCTGGAGAATGAAAGTACTGGCCAGCCAAACTGCAATAACACAGTCTTCACAGTAAGCAATCCATGTTCGAAAAACACACTGAAAGGTCCATGTGCTTGTATCAGCAATACAGTTTGTTTGCAGGCCTTATCATCAGTAAATTACATTCATTAGTAACTCCCAGACTCCAACTATGAGAAGTTACAAAGGAAAAAAAGTAGCGGTGTGCATTGATTCTTCATATCAAGAGTCTCCATGCTCTCAAAAATATTCCAGATGTGGAAAACAACATTGTTAGAGGCATGGGCCTGTTGCCTAGTGGGTCACTCTTAAAGTCAAAATGTGGAAAAATTGCGCAACAATCTCCTGGCATAATTTCCAAAATAGATGAAAATAATGCTTGAGCTGCCTTCAAATGAAACGTGAGTTTCTGACAAACAGCATGTGAAATCTTCAGAATATGTCCACTTTCAAGGTCACTGACAGCACAAGAGTTTAGCCTCAACTTTAACAACACTTGAGTTTTCACATAGTCATACTCATCCTGTAAACTCCACAACACACGATAAAATGCTTTCAATTTTTTTCTTTAAATCTCTGTTGATCATGCATATCATGTTGCAAATACACACACACATTACGTCAATATCCACCTGGAAGTGGTATAAACAGTGTGTTGACCAGACAAGACTATTGCTGAAATAAATAGTGGGTGCAATCTGCCTTAACCACTCCTAAAGAGGATAGCAATCACCCCAAAATGGAACTCTGTTAGGGATTATACCGCAGAATAAAAGAAGAAAAAAGTCTCATTGTTAATGCACACAGATCAGGGTCAGACGGTCCCCGCCGGTCAACCTGCCTGTGTTTGTTTTTTGTGTTTTTCCTCTCTATTTTCTTGCTCTCCGTTCTATGGTGATTGTTTACGGAAGTCACTCCTCCGGAAGTCAGGCACCGAGTGACATCCGACCCGGAGCCGCCACACCTGTGACTGATTCGGCGTCCAGCTGCTTCCAATCATCTGCCATCTTGGGCAGAGGTATTTAACGGTGTGGTCGGGTGACAGTCAGCGCTGGAATATTGCACTAAGCCTGGTAGTATCTCAAGAAACGTGTCGTGAGAAAGTTTTCAGTAGGAACGGTAATGGAGTGGATTTCTTGGAGGTGGATCACGGGCACTGGAGTTTAGTTGGAAGGAGTACAGAAAACGCACTACCACACACTATCGAGGCACTGGGAGGAGATCACCATGGATTGTTTGCACATTGAACTGTTTTTGAACTTATTTTTCACTGTAAATAAACAAAATGTCTTTTCGTTAAGAGCTCCGGCATCTGGGTCCTGTCATTCCACCCACCATGACAGATATGATTTTTTTTTTCTCGTTAAAATCAGGAAGACTAATGTATTTCAGTAGGTACAATGTTTTGTGTCAGTAGCATGTCTGTTGTGGAGACTCTTCAGAGGAAATGTATTGACCTGGCAACCAAGAAAAGGAAAACAACTTTGGAAAAAATTGGCAACTGCTGTACAAACGCCACAAAAGGAAGAATTAATCTTCCCTTATATCACCAACTGGTGGAGGTATAGCAGCATATAACTATAGCAGTACATAAGATAGGAGGAGAACATCAGTTTTTTGAAAACTTGTAACCTGTAAGTACAAACTGAGCATCATTTAATCATTGCCACCTACCTGAGTGTTCTTGCTTAAACTGACATAAATGCATTTTTGGTTTTGTTATTTTTTTAAATGTTGTTTATGACTTCCTGAAGCTTGTCTATCACAGGACGTATATGTGGAAGACAAATTAATGTTTATTATCAAAGCAAATTAGGGATGCTATATGGATGTGGCCAGTGTGAAGACTTGGTGGAAAAATTTTATTAAAGATTGAATCAAAGGTACTTACTGCTGTTGGATATGTTGCTGTATGTAATGTGGTCGCACAAACTGCGGGGCTGGCTTGACAGTTAGTTTCATCTGGCCCATGTTGTTAGATGGAGAGGGGCCAGAGCCATAACCATTAGGGGGCACTTGCTGAGGTATTGGCCGCTGGGGTACCACACTGTGTCCATTGGTGTTGCCAGAAGTGTGTCCATTAGTATGACCAGTGGTGTGCCCATTTGTGTGACCAGTGGTGTGCCCATTTGCGTGACCAGTGTTGTGCCCATTGGTGGGTCCATTCCCAGGCCGTGGTGGAAAGGAGTGTGTGGGTACAGTCTTCTGTTCGCATGCCTTCCCCTCTGAGCCAGGTTTGCAGACACAGTGCTGAGGCCTGAGGCACATTCCTCCATTATGGCACTGAGGGATGCAGTTGGCTAGGACACCACATGCAGTCCAGGGTACAAAGAGGGGAAAAAGAAAGACAGATTGAGAATAAGTGATGATAGAAAGATGTCACCCATACAAAAAAGGAACATCAAAGCATATGGATATAACAGACTTAGGCTTTTTTTTTTTTATTATTTGCATATTGTACCTCTATTATTGAGCAATTCTGTAAAGCCATTTAAACGTCTCCGCTGAGTGTTAGTATAGCCAGTGGTTACGCATGGCAAATGGTTCAATTAGAGCTGCCATTTGTCTTAATTATATATTCTCAGAGTTTTTATGACTGAGTGGCAATTTATGAATCCAGTCAGAAAAAATAATTCCAGAACCAGTGTATTTATTATGCATGCAGCTGCTATAGGAAACCCAAAACATCACCCTATAGCAGCACTGGCGAACATAAGTTGTTACATACCTATTCTGACAATGCATAGAGGGGCACAATTTGAAATAATAGTCCAGCAGTGTAGGCTGTAGTAACAATCCTTTCCCACTGAGTAGTCAGTCATCCGTCTGTACTGAGTTTAGGTTTGCTGATGTATGATTAAAAATGCAAATGTAACTTTGGGTATTTGTAATGTCTCTTTCAGAGGATACACGTCAGAGTGGTTTATATTGCTAACTAGAATTTTTTCCTGCTTTATATATTTTTTTAAGGCGGCTGTTACATTACTTGACACCAGCTGTCAAGAATGAAAGACTTCTTAGTAATCTAGAATGCAATATTCACAATATCAGTAGGAAATTTAAAAAGATTTATGTCGCTGTTATAACCCTTTTTTTTAGTGAAAGACATGTTTTTGTCTTTTGAGGGTCCAGTCCACTGTCTGAAACAAGTCATTTTATGACTCTTACCCTGTCATAAAGCATAGGACTGGGGGTGGCTGTAGCTCAGCTGGTAGAGCAGGTCAGCTACTGGTTGGTAAGGTTGGTGGTTCGATCCCTGGCTCCCCTAGTCTGCATGCCAAATATCCTTGGGCAAGATACTAAACCCAAGTTGCTCTCCGATGCATCCATTGGAGTATGAATGTGTATGAATGTTAGATAGCACTAAAATGTATAGATAATAGTGCTTGTATGAATGCATGTGATTGGGTGAATGAGGCAAGTTGTATAGAGCGCTTTGAGTACTCCAGGAGAGTAGAAAAACGCTATATCAGTCCATTTACCAGGACTGGGAGACAAACGCACACTAGGAAACACATGAGAGTTAACTCAAAACGCACCTTTTAATAAAGTTGTCAAAACAGTCCAAAAAGTACAAAATCCACAAGGCAAAGGAACCCAGGCTTTACCAGGAACTCATACACGCAGATGCTGAGACAAAGAATGAGAGGAAAACACCCCTATACACTCAGGCAAGTATGGGAAGTGGAAGGGAACAGAGCTGGGTAACAAGCCACAGTTGATAATAATCAAAGGCAATGAGACAAGAGGAGAAACAAAGCTAAACACAAGACACTAGAGACAAGTGAGTACCAAAATAAAACATGTAGTGAGAATAAAGGAAAAAAACTGCCTGAAGCCTAAACTATTGCTGACAGGGATTACTTTGACTGCATAAATGGCCTGCACACATAATGTGTGTTTCAGTATCCCAAGTGAAATACACATTACATGCACATTTGGTTTCTATTAGCAATGTTCTGTGATACCAATGAACTTAACCCATGAACATATGCCTTTAAATTAGTTCTATATGTTTCAAATTACTTTTGGATTTCGTTTGTACTTCCTCTTCCTAACCAAGAAACCATTATTCCAAAAACAAGGTACATATCAAACTGTGAATTTTGTGTAAAGGCATGTATCCAAAACTACAAAATCAAAAGCACTTGAGCATACCACAGAACATATGGGCATATTTGATCAGCTGTTAATGTGAAATTAATGTGAAATTTACAAAAACATAAGAGAAACTCTTACTGTCACTTAACAATTGATATTTTCAGGAGATAGCTTAGAAATAATTTTCAAATGTCTATATGCTGGACCTAATTATGAAATTTTAAGCTTAAGTGGATCTATTTCTACCTGTGTGTGCGTGCGTGTGCTTAAAGGTCTTTGTGTGTGTTTATAGAGACCAGCCAAAAGCATGTAATTAGACAAGGCACTATTCTTGCAGAGCAGATGATAGGGGCATCCATCTATCAACTACAAAGCCTGTCTGGCAGGCAGCATAGCAGAAGTTTACATACTGCACTCAAACACACGTGCACATACATGCATAGATATGTTTGGTTAAACCATACAAAGGAAGTTGACAGAAGATAAGCCACACATCTGGACCTCCATCTGACTATTCACTGCTCAACTTAAAAAATAAAGTCATCTTAAAAAAAACCTTAGTTCTACATTCTAACCCTAAATTAAATCAAATTAAAATTCTTTCTATAAAGTCTAAAATTCTACTGGTTCTTTGTGTGTGTGTGTGTGTGTGTGTGTGTGTGTGTGTGTGTGTGTGCGTGTGTGTGCGTGTGTGTGTGTGTGCGTGTGTGTGTGCGTGCGTGTGTGTGCGTGTTTGTGCATGCGTGTGTGTGTGTGTGAGAAAGGAGTTTTACTAGATTATTGTTGCTTTTTATCTGGCTCTACAGCTGTGCTGGCTTTGATAGAGCAAAAAAAGTGCGGATTTTCAGTGTGTAATTGTCCACTGCCACAGAGGAATAGATAAGTTTGAGTCAAACTGACTCGAGTGAAGACACTTTCTCACAATGAGCTCATACCCTTTATTACTGACGCAGATATTTTTGTATTCCTCCTAAGGAAGTGTGAAGACTTTGCTACATTAAGCGTTGCGCTATTCCAGATGTCAAAAAGAGAGGGGGGGGCGTCAGTGTTCAATTTCCACTGTGAACCGTGAGGCAAGTTTTTGAATGCCACAGGGAATTTGACATAAGTTAAATTGCAGAATAAGCTGTAAAGTCAGAAATTTATTAATGAAGCACGGCATCACATTTCCTTCCACACTTGCTTCCTCACCAGTCTTTCACCTGGTTTTAATAAAATCTGATGACATGCCGTTGTTACCTTGCATAACCACACAGCCCAACTGACATGGAGAGACAACATGTGGTGAACTGTTTCTGTAATGTGCGGTTTTTGTAGCTATCTGGTACTGAGTGCTTTACCTGATGACTGGAATATGATGCTGATTAAAATAAGTTATGAAGGAGAGCCTATACAGCGACACGCAGCCAGGATTAAAGAGTCTGGAAAAGGTCCATACAGTTCTTTCATGATGTTTACCTAATTTTGTGGTTTTTTTCTCTATAATCGCAGAAAGTCTTACCACAACAGATCACATTTTATCCAATTTTATCCAAAGCCTGTAAAAACTACTTTTGTCAGTGAAAGATATTTCAACTGGTGTCAGTGATGTGCCTCCAACAAAGAAAAGTCACACCAATGACCATGAATTCCTTTCACTGTTAGGTAGTAATCATAAACTGGAAAATTGAGCTCTTTTGTCTCCAGACTGAAAGTTGGCTTTTGAAACGCATTAGCTGTAGTGTTGCGGCATATGTTTAATTTGAAGGCAACCTTTCTCCGTTTCCAGTTTGTTGTGTTCTTTTTTTAGGTTTTACTTCCGCTCAGCTGGTAGTTGGCAAGTATTTGCAGACAAACCCGAAAATTACAACCAAACGTGGCAAACTGCTATTAACCAAATAAATCACTAGGAGGTTTTTGGTGCAGCACCTTCTTCCCAAATGATTTCACTCATCAGCAGCCAGCAACCAATGCCAGCTAGTCAGTGAATCCATATTTTTCCTTAGCAAATGGTGGTTGTATCACGTCCAATATGGTGGGCAACTTTTGAGCAACGTGCACATGACCTCATGTGATAAACCTCACTACTGGCATATTGCAAACTACCTCCTGCACATTGCCTTAATCAGGATTGTGTAAATGTGTTTGACAACAGCTTGTCAAACAATGTCATGATGATTGTTTATTTATAAAAGCTCAAAGAGGGTGATTGTGACCTGATCTTGGTGTGGCAGTTGTCGTTTTACCAACGTTTTCTAATAGATACAAACAGTGTGTGTTCTTCTGTTCTTTACTTTTCAAAGTAAGAACTAATATCCCAGTAGCCTACCAACACATATTAAATGTTACATGTGTATGAGCATGTATGGCTCCTGTTTTTGGTGAGCTGCTTTCTTAAAACACTACACTGCTTGTGTATTCAATTCAATTCATCCATCCATCCATTCGCTTCTGCTTATCCTTTTTCAGGGTCGCAGGGGGCGCTGGAGCCTATCCCAGCTGTCTCGTGGCGAGAGGCAGGGTACACCCTGGACAGGTCGCCAGTCTGTCGCAGGGCTAACACACATAGACGCAGACAACCATTCACACTCACATTCACTCCCACATTCACACCTATGGGCAATTTAGAGTTTCCAATTAACCTATCCCCTCAATTCAATTCAATTTTATTTATATAGCACCAAATCAAAACAACAGCCGCCTCAAGGCGCTTTACACTGTAAGGTAGACCCTACAATAACACATACAGAGAAAAACCCAACAATCACATGACCCCCTATGAGCAAGCACTTTGGCGACAGTGGGAAGGAAAAAACTAAACGATGTAAACTGCTTTTTACTAAAGACAAAACTCAAAATCCTAAAGGTAGCCAGAATGACATGGTCCTAAATCGAAGTTATTTTCACTAATTACCTTTACACCTATTTTTTAAGGTTTTTTTCCCTCTGTATTTCTGTGTGGTCATTCTCTTAAGTGTTCTGCAGTTAAAAAATATATCTGAGTGCCTTCAAGCGCATGCTTCAATTGTTTCACTCCTTTTAGCAAAGCTACACAGTGGGTATGTGTCATCTGTGGTGCTTTTAAAACCACTTACCAACTTGTGCACTCTGCAGGCACAATGTGTATTACTTAGCCATTAATTTCACTATTCACATTCATGTGATGTTTCCACAGTTCTCATATTAAGTATTTGTCTTGATTGCAGCCATCATCGCATCTTGTCTTCACCTCCCATGTTTCTCTTTCTTTGTCTTCCAGGTTTTCTATTTCTGTTCTGAATGGTTCTTCTTGATTATTATTATTGATTATTTGTTTCATTTTGCTTGTAAAAATCAGTGTTTCCTTTTGGAGATGGAATGAAAGGGACAATTCTGAAAGTAAAGAAACAAATTGGGGAAAATAGAAAATTAGAGAGTGCATTCAAGATGGAGAATAGGATGATTATTTTAGTTGAATTGGCTGCTGGATTTTATGTACATGGAATGACTGTTGTGTTTGTATAGGAGAAGATTTTCCCTCAAGGTCTCAGCTGGATGTTCTATGGTGCATGCAGGAATGCCAACTGGTCAATCGGACTGTAACAGAGTACTGAGGGGTATGCTGTAGTTTTTGCCTGAGTCAGTGGACAGCATCAGGAGTGTTGGTGGTTTCTCTTTTTTTCACCCCCCATCTGTTCTGTCTTCTCTCCTGGAGTGTGTTGGCCTTTATTGCCCAGATCTCACAGACAAACAGCTTTTCTTTGGACCCCA
Organism: Benitochromis conjunctus; assembly: GCA_015052645.1. NCBI lineage: Eukaryota > Metazoa > Chordata > Actinopteri > Cichliformes > Cichlidae > Benitochromis > Benitochromis conjunctus. The sequence goes on from VOQK01017582.1 coordinate 13,037, forward strand.
TGAAGAGTATAGGAGGGATTGGCCCTTTAGATCATAAACTTCCTCTAATTTATTCTGCCAGCTTTCAAAACTTTCCAACACAGAGAGAGCTCACTTAAAAATGCCCTCTGAATGAGAGTTTCATTTAAAATGCAGATTGTCTCATTGTAGTTGGAAATATATGAGTGAGGCTGAATACTTGACTCAGGGTACCAAGCCCGAAACCTGGATTGTATATTGTTTTTGTCTCAGAGTTTGAATGGGATAAAGTTCAGCAGGGTACATACACTTTTTTTTCTAACAGTTAATTAGCAGTGTACTTTCATTTATTTTTCTCACACATGGCTCTGAAACATACTTCTGTGAGTGTGACTTGCTATTTTCCAATGGGTAATTATAGTATTTACAAGATAATGAAAGATAGATTAGAGAGCTATGACAGCTCATGTCTATTATTCAGGCTATACTGGGCCCCATGGGCTAAGACCTTGCTCCAGGGAAGGGTCCTGGTAACCCTATTCCAGGCTGGGGAAACTAGTCCCTTGATTTATTTCCTTTCATAGGGGTTGTTTGTATCGGTGTTCCCCCAGAGAAGCTGGGGGTCTGGACTTCTCTGGCCCCAGAAAAGTGGAAGAAGATGGATGGATGGATGGATGGATGGATGGATGGATGGATGGATGGATGGATGGATGGATGGATGGATGTCTGAGAGCCTCTCAGTGATGAACATGCATAATAGCAGTGAATTCACCTAACAACTGAAAAAGCATAGTTTGTGACTAGGAGGAGACACACACCTGGCCTCAAGGTGTCACCAGTCAATTTCTGTCAGTCACAAGCCCAGAAAAAGGAGACATTTGAGAGATATGGTAGTAAAAGAATCTTGAATAGACATATATGAGAGAAATTAACAACAACAAATGTAGTTGTAAGTATAACTTACAGAGGGAAAAGCCTTAATTTCCCTTCAGTTATATTTGACTAACCATTCTATGTATGCAGCTTTTATGTCCCATGTCTATTGAAATTACAGTTAATTTTGATAAGGCTTAAAAGTCCCTGGAGGTGCTGCTAAGATGGCTGCGCAGTTGCAGGATTATATTAACCAGTGAGGTGTCAGTTCACACCCTTGTCTGATCCATTACATATAAAATATCAATTAAATTAATTAACTGTAACTTTAATATCACTTAATTGTTTTGTCTCATTTGGCTGTCAAAGTGAGTATTTCCCACTGGTGAGAGAAAATTTAAGAAACAGGGAGAAAAACAGAGAAGTAGGAAAGCAAATTGGGGAAAATATATAATTAGAAAAGCCATTCAAGATGGAGACGGGAATAATAATTTTAACCACACTGGTTTTTGTATTGTCTATATATGGAACGGCTGAACTGAGAGGAGGAGAGGATTTCTTATTAGATGATCCATGGTGCATGCAAGAATTTGAATATTGATTCTATATACAGCTTTTATGTCCTAAGGCCACTGAAATTCAAGTTAAGTTGATTTTGTAAAGTAGCTGTTAAAAAGTGTCTGGAGATGCTAGATGGCTGCTAGTTGTCTTTGAGGGTGTTGCAAAGGGAAACTGGAATTACCTATCTTGTAGGCAATCTCCATCATCTGCTCAAGTTGCAGTTTACATTGATGATTGCCAAGACGACCCTGTGGATATAAAATGTCTCATTATGTCTCTTTGACCTTTAACCACAACATTTCAAAGCACTAAATTCAAGTGATTATGCTAAATCTGAAGGAGCGTTTGAAACATTCTGATAAAGAGAATGTAATGGAAAAGCCAAAAACAATGTCTCAATCACGGTTGTTGCCAACTCTTTGGTTAATAATTCTAACAGTGTTTCTAAAATCTAAAGTCTCACCTACTCTCTGTGTTTACCTTTTTTTCCCCTGCCTGTCACAACAGTAACAGTAGTGATCTCCTAATTGCTCTGATATTGCATATCGGCCATATTCAACAAAGAGTGAGGTCACAACCTGTCTGAGCTGCAGGTTGACTGGCAGGCATGATGGCCCTGCCCGATTTCCCGTGGCAGGAGTAGCCTGCATTTAATGCCGAGCTGATAATAGGCAATTTCCACTCTACATAAGATAGCAATGAATAGGAGAATCACAGTGACCCTCTTTGCTTCCTAGAAAAACAGAGTGCTGTTCCAGATGGTTGTACTGATCTGTTGAGTGGCGTGCTTTTATTTTATTATTGCATTAATATATACCACACTGCCTTGAGCAGAAGCCTTTACAGTAATTTCTGTTGAAAAACTTTGGTGTCTATGAAAGAGAGCTTATGAATACGAACTGATACAGACAGTATGGAGTCTGCTGGGAGATTTGCACCAATCCGTACCTCTGAATAAAGTGAGCTTGAACTTTTGCGGTTACAGTTTCATCAAGTTTATCAGGCTTTCTGGTCAGTGCATTCCCATTTGGGTTATCTGTGTTAGTTCTTGACCAATTTGTTCAGATTCATATCTACGTATCTACAATAGTCACAGATGAAATAACTATATTGTTTATTTTAAAGTGACTACATTTACTGGTTTAACATTTTTAATGACTGAAATTAAAAACTTTAATTTGTGTGAACTTGACAAAGCTCACACAAAGGAAAGTATTATGTCCAAATCCGGTAGGTGAAACAGGTAGCAAACGGAAATGTCATATGTACCACCAGGTACAAGGTGAGACATCTGCCACCCTGTATTCTTCTGATACTGATTCTGATTAACCCCTTTTTTCTTATTCCTTGTGAACATGTACCCAAGGTCCTGACCAACATCTGACTCCTGATACCAACACCAACTGTCTACCTTCAGAAAAGCCAAAACGCACTACAACGAAATCCAGAAACCAAACACCCAAGCAAGGACATAGAGACAAGAAGAAAAAACAACAGGCAGTGTGGTTATTCACACCATGAGGACACCCTGTCTCCCATAAAGGCCACCCAGATCACCAGAGCCGGCACGCCACCATCCAGAATGGTGATGGAAGACCAACTACAATGCACACCAGCATGTTGAGCTAGAAACATGCAGGAAGGTCTTCACCAGTGCCCAAAGACTCACCAAAACTCAACAGAGACCAGACAGTACATCCCACTCCCACCCAGGCAGCCCGGACAAACAGTAACTAGTTTGTGTTAATTGTAATTACTGCCTCAAAGCTAGCCTAACATTAAGTTCTCATCACTCATCTCTTTTTTTTAAAATACTTGCTAAAACCAAACTACAGGAGTTATTTCCTAATTAAAAATATGTCTATTCTGCCAACAGTCTCTGTACTCTCCATTTGTGTAGCTTCAGGGCAACAGTTCCTAACCACGTACCCAACCCACGCTCTTTCCCCATCCCTAACATTTCTTAATTTTTATGCCTAAACCTGACTAAACCTACACCGTGGTGTGGTCTGTCATAAATGTTTCTTTTTGCTTTCCCATTTTCAGAGCTTATCCCCATTTCAGCTGGATGCAAATTTATTATTTTTTGTTTGTAGACATTTGACTTGAAGAACCTGTTTCATCAATTGTAGGTTTTTATAGGACTTAAATGTCCCAGATCCTTTTCACTTAAAGCTTAACAAAACATAGTAACTTCATTACATATGAAAGGCACACTTTTGTTTTCATCATTTTGGAAAAGGTGCACTTAAAGTGTGGTGGAGAGCATCGCTGTCATGAGTGTCTGTTTGGAAAGAGCTCCAGAGGCAAGGGGCAGAACTGCTGATGGCTCTAGACCTCATTAAGTGCACAGCTGGGGTAGCAAGCTGAATAGCAGAAGCGAGTGAGTAAATGTGAAGGAGTTCTTTGAGGTTAAGTTGGTAGGTTATGAGTGGCCTTAAAGGTGAGGAGGATAATCTGAAAATCAAAATGGTATTTAGCAAGAAGGCATTTCATTTACTGAAGGACACGGGTGATATATTCAGTGGAAAGGTTTCTGATAATGGTAAGGACAGTTGAACTTTGGACCAAATTAAGTTTCCAAAGACACTTGAGAAGAAAAATTGCCATTATCAGTGTGGTATGCAATCAGGCTGTATGTAAGAACACTAGTGTAAGGCCACTGAGATTGCATAGCTAGAGGTATTCAGACCAAGTAAATGCACTGACGTGCACTTTAAACTATAATGTGCTACACAAGAAGCCCCCTACACTGTAAACCAGAGGAGAAATAACGCCTTCGCTTTTTTTCTATCCTCTTTGAACACCTGCTGCATAATAATTTACTGAGCAATCTTCAACTTTGTCAATAATTGTTTCCACCACTATCAACAAGACAGAAATCAGCATTTTCATTATTCATCAGAATCCAACGCATTTCATTGTGTTGATGTCCCACAGCTTGGGAGGTGAGAGCAAACCATGTCCTTGTCCGCTCTCAACGAGTGAGTGATATAAAAATGTCAGGATTAATCAGAGCCACTACTAAATCATAATGATTTTTTTTAAGGCAGAGCCGTATAAAAACATTTGCGAGAGTGATGATTTATTACAGCCTTGCTCAAAAACACACACGCGCGCACACACACACACACATTTCATGCTACAAGCTCAGGGAGAAACAAACCAACCACTACTGCTCCTACAATGTAACGATTGGATACAGATTCAGTGCTTTCAGTGGCCATAAAATACCTCCATTTTCATTAACCCTGAACTGAACCTGGAGAACAAGGAAGGGGGAACTCTGATGTGACAGCTGGGCGGACAGGGAGATTTACAGTCGTGCCTTTGCGGTGTTTTATAGCTTAAAGTTTCCCTCAGACATTGTGGCATTCGTAACACATAATTGCTACAGCAGTGATTAGTTTTCCTGTGTAGGAGTCCACACAAGCGCATACAGATGCAGACATTAGAGAAATACATGAACACTTATATAACCTGAGTTCATCTTCTCTCCTCTTCCAATGACACTCCGTTTAGCTGTTCCATTAAACACAAGTGGGCCAGCAAAATCCACTGATTTATTCATAACCGAGCATCGCTGAGGCACAGTTAGAAACCTGCTCTGAGCCATATTTTCCCAAACTACAATTTGTGTGCGTAAAGAGAGGAAGTCTTAAAAAAACGCCACAAACAGTTTTTAATTGTCAATTAGATCTGTGGGGTTAAATAGAAAGCATAAAAATCCATTTAACTTTTATTGTGACCAGCCCTAAAGACAACCTGTGCTTCCTGTGCTTGGAACACAGGCTGTTCCAAGCATCTTGAAGAAGTTGGCCAGGTTCAACTGGCTGTCCCTAGCCATGTAGCTCCACGGCTGACTCTGTGGTGTTGCAAACAAAACATTGCTTTCCAATTTTTTTTTACTTATTTATTTTTTTCATGATTAAAAGTTTGAGGCCCACATCGCACTTGAGAATAGATTTGGGACCGATCAGATGGCTCACTGGCAGCACTGTGTGATAAAAATCTAAAGTGCTTAAAAAGATCGCACAGTACTTAACATTTTGAACATACTTCATATTTCAACATTTACAGGGCAGGGGAAAATGGTTCAGTGCTGAAGCATGAAGTTATTACCCCCACTCTGTTCTAATCATATTAACTATCTGACTGTATGAATGTAAGAAAGTATTAATAAGAATATGAACGAGGATCCATAGGCATTCCCATTTTTCAGTTTAACTAGATTATCATCATCTTCTTCAGCTCCATGAAATTGCCTAAGCTGCACAGACTCTGATACACATTTGTCTACAGACACTTTTGTGGCCTTAAGTGAGCAGTAGATGAGAAGGGAGCTATTACTCTTCCCAGCACAATCCCACAAAGTCCTATTGTCTGCGCTCGCCCCTTTTTTTCCTCCTTCCTATTAACTCTTTTCTCCCTTCCCCCTTTCCTTATATAATTTCCCTCTTCTGCACTATGCTGTCCCTTCTCACATCACCCATCCTTCCATCTTCATCCACTCTCCCAAATTAATCTGGTTAATGGATCAAGCCCTTGTGCAACTGAGCAGAACAAGATTCGCTAAAATGCTCAGATGTGCACCACCCAAAAAAAGAAGCATGTCGAAGTGCAGTAGCCAAGTTACCACTGTGCAATAAGGGAGCATGAATTATCCTACATACATACGTGATTTTATGCATTGGAAAAAGTATTAATAATTCATGTAGGAACTTATAAACAATCATCTCATACAGTATTTAATGTACATGTACATACATTAATTATGCAACAACTAAGGTATTTCAGTCATCATGATTTAGGAGTTATTAATCATGTGCACATCTTCTTTATTCTCCACCCTGCAGTTCACAGGACCACCAAAAAAGTGGCATTAAAATTAGTGGATGTGCAATCAGATGAATCAAAGAAGGTAATCGTGACTCACTGTCTAATTACTTCATGACATAATTAAAATACCTTCGTTTTCACATTAAGGCGTGAATAAGAATAATTAATGCATGTGCATTCATGATAGTTTATGATGTTTTACATGAATTCATTTGTGCTTTTTATGCATGAAGCCATGAAGGAATTCATAATTTATGTACATTTCCCATAAAGCGCTGCCCACACTTGCAAACATGGAGGAAACACTTAAAAGAGTCGTACATAATAAAGCACAGGTGAATATAATGCACACTTAAGTTCCACACGCAAGCAGCTGTGTGAAAATTTGCAACCATTTACCAAAAAAGAAAAGAAAAAAGAAAATCTGATTTATGTGTCCTTTGTGTGAACTGTGTAACCCCGTCATAGCACTTCCTTAATTAGCAAGTAGATCAGAGTGAGTGGCAGGGTGGGGCATTATGGGATTGACTAGTCAGGGGAGCCCCCCCCCCTCTATTAATCATCTGCTACTGCTTGTATCAGGGGACGATGCTGAGGAGAATGGAGCAGTAAAGCTCACATCTTTCTTACTCTCTTGTAATCACAAAGATTTCTTCCTGTTATCCCTGATGAATATGTGGTGGTCATCTTCTCTTCAGCCCTGCTGTAGTAGATCATACCACTTTAGACTTTTTAGAATATTTAGTATTCAGCTAAAAAGCCTCCAAAGCATCATTATTAGTTTAGGTTTTCAGTACATTAAAAACTCTGCCACTTGCCTACTTTTGCAAAAAGTATAAAATATTACTAGCAACATGCCTGTCTGTAATTTTTGTCATTACTTCTAGTCTATTATATCCTGTCAAATTATTTCAAAATGCCTTGATCCTTACAGAAAGCATGTAAGGGTGAGATCACATCAATCATTGTATTATCAGTCTCAGTATGATCTCTGTCTAATGAGCCTGGCAACAGCTGCTCACACATGCTTTTCTGAATAATAGATGTGATGGGCCAGTGCGCCCACCGCTCGTCATCTTGTAGGTTTCATCAACGCTCCAACTCCACTGGTTGGAGAGAAAAAAGAAAAAGACTAATAACTGTTCAGTACACGCTTTGTGATGAATCCATGTCATTGGTGGTGTTTTCTGTAGTGTTGGGATTTCACCTGAAAAATTGCCAGACCACATGTCAAAACATTTGTTGGAGAGGTGGCACGCGATGTAAGGATGAGCTCATTCAATTTTGGTGCCAGTCTGGACAATGTAAAGTAGTAAAATAAGGCAACCCAGCCAAAATGCACACTCCTGCATTTAAGAGTTTATTTAACCCAGTTTTTTGTTGTTGTTGTGTTGTGTTGTTGATTTTTTGTTTAACCCTATAAT
>VOQK01017582.1:24505-35782 GCA_015052645.1 Benitochromis conjunctus
TTATATTTACTCACAAACTCTTTATCAATGCAAGGAAGTCCTATTCAAATTAAGATTATTGTTTCACAAGATCTCCTCAAAAACAAGCTTTTTAAAAACATCTCCACAGAGATTCTGGGGTAAAGGATTTCGACCTCTGGATGTTATCAATAACATTAAGATAAAGGTGCACAGGGCTTATTGATGGGTCAGCCCCGCAGAGATGTTCCTTCTGGCTGCATTTGAAATATTTGCTGTGTACCCTAGACAGCTGCTTTGAGCACACATTCTGATTGCAAAGGGTTGAAAAGGTCCTTCAGCCGGCCCCCTGGTCAATAACTTGATGCAGTACTCTGTCTAGATCTGAGGCAACTGAGGGAAATGATCCAAACACCTGACCTGTGCATCTGTCCCCAGAGTGAGATGTCCGCACTCATTGTCACAATCTCCAACGCTGTTTAAACATCTTCAGTCCTCTGAATCTGATTCACAGCATTCTAGGGAAGATTCACATTTTTAATACATATATGTAATAAATATAACCAGCAGCTGATGGCACCCAGCAGAATGGTAATGGAAGAGTGTACACCATAAGATGTTACTTGTCAACATTTTCCAGGTCTTGTTTCCACTAACTTATTTACTGTAATATAGTTTTGTGAGACAATGACAGCTATGGAAAAACTCATCATCAACCAACTTTGGCAGAACTAATGTCAAGCATTGCCAAGTTTTAACATGGGTAATTTAAAAGCCCAGTGCTTGCTTGTTTTTAGCACTCTGGGGCATGGCTATTTAAAATGGCATTAGATTCTGATTCAGGTATGTTGGTTGTCGTGATCGAATAGAAGAAATTGAATTCCTCCTCCATAAAAATTCATTAGAGAGGAGGCAATGTCTGACTGAAGATTGAAACAAAGTCTAGTGAGGCGACTATTCTGTCGCATGATTAAACACAAGACTTTGACATTGGTAACAAGGTTGTGTCTTAGGTTGAACGTGTTTGTCTGACCTTAACAAATTGCTAGTTGCCTAGACAATAACTCCCTCAGAAAAATGTTGTCCATCGCTGCTTTATAGGCATTTGTCTGTATTTAATGGCAGGAAATTAAAGCTTTAAGTAAAGTGAAATTGAATGGGGCAGCACTGTGACCTAGCCATGCCAGACTTCCTTTGTGTGCCCTTTAATAGCATGTGTTTACCAATGGAAGAAAGTTTTTCTACTTTTCTTCTGGTCTGGTGTTTTCTTAAATCTCCTGATTGGATAAAACGTTCACAAAATAGTCACAAATGTTAAAACTCATTGGTATTTGGGAGTTTATTAAAAGATAAAGTCTGTAGTTCGTCCTTAAAGAATCCTTACCACACTTTAGTTCTTTGGAGTGAATACCAAAGGGAAAATATATTGGCACACTGGCAATGAGCATGTCAGTCATTAAAAATAATTCCAAGAAAACATACTTATTAATTATAACCTGAGACTGTGTGAAAATTAGAGCGACTCACATCAGTATTTTTTTTCTTTAGTGAGTTAAATATTGTGTTGTGTGCTGTCATTTCAGAAGAAACTGGAAACATTTACTCTTTCACAGCTAGCACCTCACCGCTGTGCCAAGTACATTAGAAAAACATCGATTCACCAAGCAGTTCTTGAGGATCGCCTGTCCACATGTTTATTTATAAATAAATTCAATCAGAAAAATCACATGTCAGCAGTGCAATACATAAGCTCACACAGATACATAGCATTAGCTAAAGCCAATGTTTGAATCCAACTTCAGACCTCAGTGAATATGACCATGGTGTGATTCTTGCTGCCAGATGGTCATAGTCTGAATATATTTTAAAACTGTTGTTTAAGGAGTTTAATCAATAAGGTGAAAATACTCTCAAAGAAAAAGGGGGGAAATGGCGACACTGTGGAACAGAAATGCTATTTTTATGAGAGATATTCAAGGAGAGTGGCCAGACTGTTTGGCAGGCTAAAAGGCAACAGTAACTCAAATAAAAACTCTTTATAATAGTGATGAGCAGAAAAACATCTCAAAATGCACAGCATGTCCAGCCTTAAATCCAAATGGGCAACAACAGCAGAAGACCGTTTTGGATTCCACACTTTAAGCCAATAACTGAAATATGAGGCTGCAGTGGGTATGGACTCGCTAAAATTGGGCTGATGAATCTTCTGCTGAGGCATGCAGATGGTAGGTTCAGCATTTGGCATCACCAGCGTGAATCCATGGACCCAACCTGCGTTGTGTGAACAGTCCAGGCTGGTGGTACTAATATAAGGATGTGGGGGGATTTGTTCTTGGCACACTTGGGGAGCCCTAATGTAAAGTGATGGTTTTAATGCCATAGACTGTTTGACTGTTGCAAAGGAGAAGTCATCTTAATGTGATCTCTAGAAAATGACAGCATACTACACGGCATCTAACGCAATCTAAGGAGCTTGGAAAGAAAGTGACTGCACTTCTTTAGGTTTGGGGAAGACATTTCACCTCTCATCCAAGAGGCTTCTTCAGTTTTAAAACCAAATTGTGGATCATCCCAGGTATTTCAACCCTAGTGGGGGTTATTATCCCTTAAGAGGACGAAAGAATGATGAAACACTGTGCAGTTTATTTATGTGTAATATTCCTTTTAGCAGTTAGGTCAGGTTTATATAGCACATTTGCAACAGCTCATGCTGCACAAAGTGCTTTACAAAATAAAATGCAAGTAAAATAAGTAAATGCACAACAATGATGCAATACAAATATAAAGAGAAAGAATAAGACAATAAAAACAACTAAAGCAACAACAACTAAGGCTGTTTAAACAAACAAATGTTTGGGTCAATGTGTACTAAAAGCCAGTCCATAAAAATGTGTCTTGAGTAAAGATTTCAAATGTTCCAGTGTTTGTGCAGCTCTAATGAAGGCTCTGTAGCCATGAGATTTAAGTTTAGACTGTGGAATGGATGATATTAGTTTTGAACTGAACCTCGTGGTTCTTTCTGGAGGATAAATAAATAGAAGTTCAAATAGGTAAGGTGGGGCTCGACAGTTTAGTGATTTAAAAACAAAAAGTACCATTTTTAATGGGATCCTGTAAGTAACAGGAAGCCAGTGTAGGGAGGCGAACACTGGGGTTATATGATCCTCCCATTTCACACCAGACAGCAACAAACAGCTGCATTTTGGTTCAACTGAAGAGGATAAATGGTCCAAACAAAACTACAGAGAATTGCAGTAGTCTAATCTTCAAGTAATAAACAGATGAATAACACATTCAAAGACATTAGCTGGAAGGTATGGCTTCACCTTGGCTAGCTGTCTCGGGTGAGTAAAGCTAGATTGGACTACTGCACTCACCTGCCTACACAGTGTAAAGGAACCATCAGGGTACACGCTGAGGGTTTTAACATTTGTCTTAGTCAGTGATGATGAGTGAGGATGAAGGGCCCAGAGCACTGTCAATATATTTGCAAACAGAGTTGCCAAAAAATGACCATTTCTGTTTTGCTTTCATTTGATTTTAAACGATTTAAGGACATCCACTGTTTAATGTCTTCAAGGCAACGTACACACACAGCTGAAATGAGTCTGTCCCTGCTTTAAAGGCAAATAAACCTGCAAGTCATCTGCAAAACAGTGAAATGAAAGGTTATACTGTGAAAAAACAGACCCCAGTGGCAACATATACAGTGCAAACAAGGCTGGACTCAAAATTGAGCCTTGAGGCACATCATAACTAAGAGGGGCTAATTTTGAGCTTTAGGGACCCATGTTCACATAAGTCCTTTTTACTTTAATTTTCAATTAAGTAACTTGATACATTAGACAGACTTGTAATAAAATAATATGCTTAATATTTATCTTTGTAACATTGTGGCTCCATACTGTAGGAGTTTATACATTTGAATTACAAGCAAACAATTCCTTTGGGGTTGTGCCAGAAAGGTCATCTGTACGGTGGCCCTGAGAGGTTAAATGCACTGAAACCTAAGAGGGTTTCAGGAAAGGGAAATAGAAAAATTCTGCAAACGCATAAAAAACACAATGGAAGTTGAGTAACGCACAACAGAAGAAGAAAAAACAAAGAGCTCACAAAAGACCACAGAAGTAAGTGATCTAGGTGAGACAATAATATGATGGAACAGCTGTGAAGCTGACTACCCAGACAACACCATCCGTCAGCACTTGCTCATTAGTGAGACATCAGGGCAACTCTCTGCATTCAAAACCACTTTTTGCAGTGTTGAATCGTGTTGAAATGTTAAAGTGATACTTACAACTATGTAACTACTCTACTCTATGGAACTAAAGATGGATAGATCATTTTTTCAATACTGAATAGAGGTTTCTAATAGTCCACACATTGAACTTTAGCATTTAGATGTCATGTTAGCCGTAAGCTACATTAGTGCTACATTCTTTCAGTGGGAAAACGATGTCCATACTACATAATACTTTCCTAGTAGGACCAAGCAGACGGAGAAAAACCGTGGGTGAGGTAAGCAACATTGCCCGATGTCTTGCCAATAAGAAAGCCGCAATAACGTTACCAAATTCCTCTCTGAGTGGGTCACACAGAGAGAGGTAGAACGTAAGGAAAGCATCACTAAGCAACAGAGACACAACCTCTTCCCAACGAGCAAACACGCGACTCCGCTATGTAACGACTACTACTCACATAGTGCATATAGGACACCAATACATTGTTGTGCTGTCTGGGTAATCTACAGTATTGTATGAATTGAACAGTTAAAACACACATAACCCTGCATCTATTTCTCCCTCACAACACTAACGAAGTCCTCATTTTTTTCAGCACGTTTAGTGCGGCTGTTCTGTTTTGCTTTAACTTCCATTGTATTTTATCAAACTTTCCTTGTGATTTGTCTTGGTTTCTGTGTTTTTCTATTTGCTGTTATTTTCTTAGGCTGCAGTGGATTTGACTTCTCAGGGCCACCGTACATCAGATGTAAAAATCTTCCCAAAATAGACATATGGAGGCACCAGCTGTGGAGACCCATTGAAAATAAGGGTGCAATAGCCAGTAGATATTTGTAACATAATACATAGTAGACTCAGTTTTGATTGAACTAGCTCCTTATGAACACTGTGGGGCAGAGAAGCAAGGATGTAATCCAGATGTTTAATTCATTCAAGCTGCTCTTTTTGTTCACAGTGAGAGCTTGTGTATGCACTGAGTAATAAAAATGGAATTATAGCTAGATATTAAATTAACAATAGGACTCTTAAACAGAGAAGGTGAACAGCTACAAATAAATAAATAGGCTGGTCTGATTTCTGACTCCAGCATTTCCTATCAGGATGTTCAAAGAACATAAAAACACTTAATTTCAAAGACCCAATATACAGAGGAGAAAAAAGTAATGTACAGACTCTAAGAATTCAAACTGTACCAAGATCGTATGAAAACCAAAATAAATTGTCTGTGTCAGTTTATGTGATAGCAGAGACCAAAATGAAAAAAAAAAAATGAAAGCCCAGACACAGGTGTGGAAGTAAAGGTGACATGCCCTGACTAATCAGACAGTTAAGCAGGACAGAAATGTCAGGATTCATTCTCTCTGATGGACAAGATGGACAATAAGATTTAGAGGGCTGAAGGAAATCAAACAAGGATGCACACAAAAAGGACTACTGATGTTTTACAAGGTCTAGACAGAAACCTTGATGAGGAGGTTATCTGCTGGCACCAAAGAAAGCAAACAGAGGGAGATATTTTTCATTGTTGGCTGTGGAACCAATCAGTGAGACTGCAGGTTCTCAAAGCAAAAGGGAAAAAAAAACCACGGCTCATTGTTGCTGGCTAGATCTGCCGTGCTGAAGTGCCAAAAAAAGAATAATAAAAATAATCCCCATTCATTCAGCTCCCCATTGTGAATTTAGCTCCAACAGACACTTTACAAGAGCTGTCAGCTGTACCAATAAACACAGCACAGACATGCAGTTACCGTATGTACAAAGTTATGAACCATGATTCAAACTAATTTTGTCTGTTTAAAAAATTATATGTCAAGTATGTGAAGATTCCAGGGTAACTGATAATGTAAGTTCCTCTTAAGAGACCAGCAGCTTGAACACTGGTCCCAGCATAATACATTATTTCAGTGCTGTTTGCTCTTTCTCTTGCAAGAAATTCATCTGGCTCTTAACCTTCTTTAGCACTGTATTCCTTGACATGCAATGGAAACACTGTGTTTTCGTGTGGCATTGAAAGGTTGCAATGTTGGTCACTTTTCTGACTGTACACATGTACACACACAAATACATGATTAATTGTCTTTATTTTTTAGCAGGGTCCCATGGTCTGCTACTTCTTCCCAATGATTTTCAAACAAAACTACAAGCGTTCACTTTGTTATATACTCAGCTACACCTCAAAAAATAATGTTCAAGTGACCTGCGAGGGAAAACGGTTCTAAAATCTCGCTGCAAAGACCAGTCATGCACGCAATCTGTCACGGCAGGGTACACCGGTGTGTTTGTGAAAACGGACCCAAGTGCAGACACGGCAGCAGACAGAACTCAACTTTAAACAAAAAGCGAGCCTTTATTAGGGCTGATGACGAAAGTGCAAAAAAACATAAACGGTGACGCGGGCTAAACTAAAACCTAAACTGGGAACACTAGAAATGACTATGACGACTATGAACATGATTTTGCACAGGCATGAAAGAAACTATGAAATACAAACATGAACTTGATACATGAACATGCCCTGAACAGAATCGTGAAACACGTGGGACTTGACATGACGGGGGTAACACAGACAACCTAACACTGAACAAAGGAAGACAGAGGACTTAAATACACACAGGAAGTGATCAGGGGAAGTGGAAACACAAGGGGAAACAGCTGACATAAATGAACATAATGACGCCACAGAGGAAGTGAAACTAAACACAGTGAACAAAGAAACACAAGACTCTGGCTGTGTCCCAAAACCTCGGACGCAGCCGACGTGGGCCGCATTTGTAGGCCGATTATGTCACAGCGACGCGACATAGGCTGTCCCAATTCGTAGGCTGCAAATGCGGACGACACATGCGACCGATAAATGCAGCCGACATTTCCCCGAATTTGTAGGATGGGTCTGGTGTATCCTACGTGGCCCACCATATCCCAGAATTCATAGCACGGCCCCGCCAATTGCAGTTTCCACCACTGGCGGCAGCAACGGAGACGGTAAAACCGAGGACGTGGAAGCGGTAAGGGCGGGGAGAAGCGGTAAGGGCGGGAACAGCTGGTGACGCTAATCTGAAGGCTAGACGTCCCATTTCTCAAGCCTCGCACTTCCAGCCACCGCGACGGCCAGGTCCCACGAGGGATGCGTCCTAGGAATTGGGACACAGCTTCTTTCAAAATAAACCAGAAAACACTGACAGACGTAGACATGACAACTAACACAGAAGACAAGAACAGACTCACAGAAGGGGACATAATGGCAACACAAGAACTAAGCATATATCCAATATCATATTAAAAACTCCATAAAAATGAACTCAGAATGCTGGGTCACAGACCCAGCCCCTGACACGATCTGCTTGCCGTTATTGATGTTATTCAGTTGAATAACATCAAATGCAGGTTTTCTACATATCAGAGCAAGCGCCACAATAAAAGATCCCAGCTGGCCACTGAATTCAAACACATGACTTAACTGTTGTGAGACAACTGTGCTGACCCAATGAAATAACTTGTGTGTAAAATTATTAAGATATTAATTAAAACTTTAGTTATAACTGACAAAAATATCATATTTTTAAAATATTTTTTGGCACACTTAAAAAAGATTAGTCACCGTCTTTTTCCTTAGGACTACTGGGAAGGGACTAAACAGGAGTTTTTTTGTTTTTGCTTTTAATCAAATTGATTGGTAATACAAGTAGCAGATGGCTGGTCAGTCACTCCTATCTACAAGATTGCAAATTATCTCAAAAATAAAGGAAGTCACTCAGCCACAATCTGGACCCTTGCAAATACTCGTTCTCTGAAGCAGCAGAGAAATGCTGTGAAGTTTGTTTACTTGCACTCTGATGATTCCATTAATGTTAATTTAACAGAGGAATCAAAGGGAGAAATGGAATATTTTGAAAGCTCAAAGCAGAGCACACTCATGTGTTCTATGTTTCTATAAATAAGTAATCAGGAAAAAAGGTTAAAAGTGGTTATTAATAAAGTCATGGGAGGAATCTAGTTTGCTTATTTTACTGTGTTGAAGAGGGTCGTGCTGATCGAATCAAACCCACTGTTTTTAACCATGTAGCCTTTGAAATGTTGTATGGTTTATTTCATTCTATTTATTTTCTGGAGAGGTATTTTCACTGCAATGACCATAAGGTTAACGCAGATATAAGCATTAAACGTGACAAAGCATAATTAGGTTCTGTAATAAGAACTAATTCCTACCAAAGCTACAGCTGTGATAATTCTTTTTACTGTCATCTCTCACCCTTCCATTCCAGTTCCTAACATTTACACCCAATTAGTGTCTCAGCACAAGTCTGGCAGTTGGACTTGTACTCTTATGCATGACTTCGTACAATCTCTTGGGCTTTTCATCATCTCTAATACCTTGTTATCTGCAGTAAGCCAAGGGCCAGCTGAACCCGATATCATATAATTACCAGTGAACGAGTCCCTAACTGCCTTTTATTTGTCATCAATTATTCATGTACTTGCAGGTGAGCAAGCTCATGCATCTGAGCCATAGTTGTACGACCTTTTCTTAAATGAAAGGGTAACAAACAACCCCTCGCACACATTCAGTGTTCTACAACCAAAACTCCAAAACAACAAAAAAAAGTTGGAACAACATTTGTGTAAACTGTAAATCGAAAAAGAATGTAATCTCAAACTAAGCAATTTTGCTATTTAAACAAAAGATTAGCTCATTTTGAACATCTCAAAAAAAGCAAAAATGCCTCAAAAAAAGTTCCCCTGTCCACTAGCTTCATACTCCAAAAAATAAACTGTCATTGACCCCTTTTTTTCTACTATATATTGATCAGCTGAGCATAACATAGGTGTTTGACTGACTGGGCATAGGCTTTGGCTTCCCAGTAGCTCAGAAAATCTGCGTATATTGTCAATATAACGCTAGAAAATGCCAAACAAAGAGAAGGTAAGAACAGTGCATAACCATAGTTATTCCTATTACTTCTGGATTGTGATACTGATGAAACCTACACGTGTTAACTTCCCTCTTTTATCTGATCAAAAACTACCAGAGACAAGAAATTAATGGTTCACTACCTGCTGACCTTTCACTTGTCAGGCACCTCATTCTCATGTGTGGAGGGCTTTTCCCCCTTTGTATCACAAACTGTCCATGTAAGCTGTTTTCATGCTTATTCAGCCATTATTGTTGGGCTGAGGGACCGAAAATGTCCACAAGAACATCTTAGGAGTGAGCTCTCTATCATCAAAGTGGGTTAATGATAACAGCCTCGCTTTGGGTTGGGGGAAAATTAAGTCTACTGTGTTTGGTTTAGTAGACCCTAAGTAAAAAATAGCAGCAAGTTGTTTGGGGAACTGATGTCTTTGAGATCTCCAGTTCAAACTGTTATTGAGACTGAATGGCCATGATGGGCTTTAAGGAAGATTAACTCAAGAATGAAATCCCAAATCCTAAATACTAATCTTCTAAATACAATAGTCTTACCCTAACAGCTTGGCTTTTTTCCACTTCTACTTGCTATGAGGGTCACTCTCTCATGCTGCAAATGAAACATGTTCCTAGAAGCAGTTTCTTGATTTCTTACTTCATAACTGTTTTTGATGTTAAGGCACAATAAAATTTAAAACAAAAAACAAGTGAATAAGAATGAGAGAGGGGTTCTTAAGTCTGGAATGTTTCCAAATGCTTTGGCACAGTTTTCAAAACATTGTTTTTGGATTTCTCCAAACAGCTCATGTGCTGCAGATTGCTGTATTTCATCCAGAACATTTCTGTATCACTGGAAAAAGCCGTCGCCGCCGAAATGACAAGTTCCTTTGACAGTGTGCAAAACCAAGGAGGTCAATATATTTAAATGGCGTGTCAGAGTGAATACTCTATATTCTGATACATTCTACATTACACACAGAACACAAACAAAACTATTATTTACCTTTTGTGTGAGAAAAATATCAAGTAATAGTAACACGATGTGGTACAATAAAGTAAACAAAACTGAAAACTTTCATATCACAGCACTGAACAACAATGTAAAGTACATAGATAGCACTTTTCTAGTCTTACTGGCAACTCAAAGGTAACAAGTCACATTTTAGAAAATGTGAGAAAGAAAACCAGCATAGACACAGGGGCGACATGCAAACTTGGCACACAAAGGCCCCAGCTGGTGGTTTCAAGCCCAGGATGAAGTGGCGACCTGTATAGGGTGTACCCTGCCTCCAGCCCCAAGACAAATGGGATAAATTGCATAAACGGAAGAGGACGGATGGATGGATTTTCTAAAGTGATCCAAAATACACACAAAAAATGGTTTCATTCTTTTGCACGGGTGCTACTAATTTTTATCATTTTTGTTAACTTTGACCCACATCTGTTCAGATGATTTTTAGACTTACACGTATAGATCAAATCAAATAAATTTGTATTTTTTTGTGGAATCTTGAAAACTTTGAAAGTGTATATGCATGTCTGTGCATTTTTTTTTTTTATGGATGGAGTTCAAAGGGTACTTTGACACTGTGTCTGTGTTTCTATTATATCTGCCCAGATTTCTGCAGAGAGAAGAACCTGATGGTCTTCAAAAGATCACGAGGGAATTTTGAATCAATGAAAGAGTAAAAAAACATAGTAGTGATAATACGTATATAGTACACATAGAGAACAGAGGTCAGAGGGTGATTTGAAAAATGCTGCCTCAACAAAGACACGCGATCTTTAATAGGGCAGCGGGGTTAGCAGTGTTTCTCACAGGAAGAAGGTTTGTAATTCAAATGGCAGCTGGTGCCTGT
Source organism: Benitochromis conjunctus (assembly GCA_015052645.1). Taxonomy (NCBI): domain Eukaryota; kingdom Metazoa; phylum Chordata; class Actinopteri; order Cichliformes; family Cichlidae; genus Benitochromis; species Benitochromis conjunctus. Next base: position 35,470 of record VOQK01017582.1, read on the forward strand.
CTGTGTGGAGTTTGCATGTTCTTTCTAAGCCTGCATGGGTTTCCTCTGGGTTCTCCAGCTTTCTCTCACAGTTCAAAGACACTGGGATAGATTAGGTCATGTTAACTGGCAATTTTAATATGAAATTAATGTAAGTGAATGTATAGTTAAAGTGTGACTTGTAGTTAAAAGTTGAGGGGGTCAGTAAGACTAGGAAAGTGCTATATACAGTAAATGCAAGTGCATTAGATTTCCACCTGAAATGTAACTAAATCATCTAAAAATAAAAATCACAGAATCCATTTATTCCAAGGTTACTGAGATTAAAACACAG
>VOQK01017582.1:35802-49700 GCA_015052645.1 Benitochromis conjunctus
TGAGATTAAAACACAGATTAAGCGATGGAGGCGGGGGATAATATGATTATAAAAGCACATAAGCTGCAATTTCAATGAGTGTGGGGAAACACATGCACGGTTTCCTGCCACTGCATTGAATGCACAGACTAGTTTCCAATAAGCAGTTGTTTATGTTTTGTGTTCTAAGTCAAAATCCATATTATAATCACACTGATAATTATGGATGGTAGTTATGAGGATTTTTTTTAATGACACAGCAGAGATGACAGTATTTAACTGCTGTATTTCACATTCAAAAAAAGACATTAAAATGATTCTTGTTGTCTTGTGTGATGACAGATAAAAGCAATTAAAAAAAGAAAAAAAAACTTACAGGCTTCTTTCTGCAACAAATCTAACACAACCTTTTGGGAAGCCTGCTGTTGTATTGTGCTGGTGATCCATAGCAGAGACCACCAGAGCAACGCCTTTGTGCAATAACAAATGTTGCCTGACAGAATGTCCTTGAGAGATGTGTGGAGGACATTAAAGGCGTAGATGAATGCTTTTCTGTCCTTCTTTATATTTTCAATGTTATAGCCACACAGTCACGGCAACACTGAATTGTGACAAGCCAGTTAATACTAACTTTTCCTTCCTCTGCTGACACTTATTAACCCTGGAGGAAAAGCGGAGCTGACCCTACTCCTGTGCAATGGGAGAGAAGGAAAGTGACACAGAGAACACAGAGCAACTCTTCCTTAGAATTAAACATAAAAATCAGAGGCGTGCTCTGAGACAAAAAACTCTATTTATTTGTAGAAAGATATGAACGAGTTGGGGGATTTTTTTCATGCAGTACATGGTACCATCATGTGCAGCTGGATGGACATGGCGGATGAGAAAAAAGATTACCTCAGGGTAGGTGTAGATGAGCCCCAGGCACAATTTCAGAGAACCACTTCCAATCTAGGACACACTCACAAAACCTCTGGGCGGAAGGAACCATCAGGATTACTCTCCAGTCTGATTAATATGGACAAAAGAAAGGAAAGATGTGTATGTATTGCATGCCCAACCTCTTGGCCTCTCATTTCACTATCCAATATATGTTGTTTGTTTGTATTTTTTCCTTTTTTTCCACACTCAGGAGGACTAAGAAGAAGGAGGCGGACACGTTGAACCTTCTGACATTCATCTTTTTAACAGCAGCAGTGTAGCTTGTCTGCATGCAGCTCTTTCAGCTAACATAATCAGATTTCATTATACCGTGCTACAGCTGGCCTGTTACAGATTTAATCAATCGTCTAATCGTAGTATTGCCACTAATTACAAATACGTATTGAGATCAATATGCATTTCACACATGCAGAATCTCTCAGCAGAAAATGCTCCACGGTGTGTGGCATCGTGTATAAACCAACCAGCTGGAGAGAGCCATAAATTAAATATGAATATCGCAGTTGTACAACTGAAACCTCCCCTGTTCTTTCACGTGAAATGTAACCCATACTGAATACTGTAGCATAATGCTATAAAGCCAATTTAGGTCCCTAACTGAACTAATCTGGTCATTAATTAAGACAGGATGATTAAAGGGAACACCCCGAGTGTGTTTCTGTCTTGAAAAGCTGCTACATGAGTTTAAGCCCGTCTGTCATAAATCTATCTATCCTTCATGTTGCGTGGTTTGAGTGATGAGCTTAACTTTAAATGAAAAAGTGGAAAAGAAATTAAGCAGTCTGGCTAAGGTCTGGATTTCCATCAAATGGGATTGGCTGAGATTTAGTTGGTTGGTTTTCTACTATAGGTAGCTAGTTAGCTCATGGGTAGTGTCTGAAGCAAAAGTTCATGTGCGGGAGATGTTCTTGAGGTCATGACCTGAAGACGTCAGTGAGCCTTAAAGCAACTGACAAACAGTCAAACCACTCAGGTGAGCAAAGCATTGTTCTGCCTACTACACCTAAAGGCCAAGGTGTTGCTTAACTGGTTGATCTATGCCATGGTCTGCGGATAGTGAGTGAAAGAATAAAAATGCAGATGCAAGAACTGGAAATGAGTTTCCACTGAAGCGTGTCTGAGATAGGCGCATGTTCTTTCAGGAGAAGAGAAGCTACTACTCCTCCTCATCAAAAGGAGCCGGTTGAGATGGTTTGTGCATCTGACTGGGATGCCTTCACGATGCCTTCTAGTGTCACAGTGTTTCATTCTCCTACCGGGGAAAGACCTGGGGCAAACCCAGCAAATGGAGATATTATGTTCCATGGATCACTTAAGAAAATCTCTGTGTCAGTCTGGAAAAGCTGGAGACAGTGGGTCTGGGTATTTCTGCGTGCACTGCTGTCCTGAGACTGAATGGATAGATGCAGAGTTAGAGTTAACTCCATGTGGCAAAGTGCCATATCTTATTGTTAGAGCCCTTTGTGTATGTATGCCATCATTTTGGGTTTTTTAATCTTGTTTGGCTTTTAATCAATAGCCATTTTTATGATCGTTAACAACAGCAATTTTTTATATGAAAGGCTTTAAGTAAATCGTAAGTAAAGCCAAACTGATTTACCCATACATTTGTTGGGTCTCTCTGTAACTTAATTGCAGTCAATTAGTGCCCTGCACCCCTCCTGCCCCCCTCGACTTTGTTAATAGCCATTTATCATCTCTTAGATTCCTAAGCAGAACCGAACAGAGGACCAAAGAGTACAACAATCAGCTCTTCTCAATTAGTTTTAAAATTAAGTTTAAGTCATTTACTTTTTAAATGGTGTTTAATCAATATTGAAATCAAAATTTGATTACAATTTAATGTCTGTTAAAGATTGATTTGGCATTTTGAAGACGGTTATTCCAGTGATTGCCACTTCCAGAAGACACGTTTACTCGAGTACTGATCTTCAGAACAATTTTGATGTTGCGTTTTGCACTCCTGAACTGTAGTGGATAAGAGAGAGAGACAGTTGCACTTGACTATATCAGTTTAACGGCTGGTATCACTAATTACTTTGTTGATTTTTAACTAGCATAATAAAGCATGCAGTCATATTATAAAATGTTATGGATTCAACCACCAGTCGGTATGAATTAGTTAAAGCATCTTAAAAACCAGTGGCAATGAGGGAAAGTATATCTTCAGATATATTTTTTGTATATTTTAATGCAGGATTTTTAACAGAAAATAATGTAACACTGCACTTTTAGAGCGAGGTAGAGCTGCACGAGAACAAAATTAAAAAGTAAACAATTTATGGGCCTTCTTTGGGTCCAGTACAGAATCATCAACTTATTTTACATCCTGGCTGACCTCATAACTATTTACAGGTGATAGAGCACATCCATGGGCCCAGCCAAAACCTTTAGTCTAAATCACTTGGGGATATAACAGGAGAGACAATAAAATCGAAGCATGCAGGTAAATCACCTTCAAATAATCTCTGGGCTATGAAAAAGTATTAAAACTAGTTTTCTATGTAAAGTAGCAGAACGGTACATATAATAAGTGTAGTTAAGTAAGTGATTTTAATTGTTTTAAATAACACAATACGGCTTCCAAAAAGTTTTTAAGAAAAGCTTACTTAATTACTAACTATTGCTGTTATATTGTCCTGTTGTTACAATAACTCAGTTTTATTTCTCAGTGTATTTAATGTGTTTACAGAGATTAACAGCAGTGAATAGAAGAAGACGAATAGTGTGAAAATTAAAATAAATGCCCAAACAAGTAACTGTCGACGGCTGGCAAAATGAATGAAGATTCTCCTGAATATTTTGTTTGTCAAATATTTGTCAAAATATTCCTTTTTCACTTTAAATGAAAGATCCTCTTTTGTTTTGTTTTTTGTTTTGTGACATTTAATGTTTTATTTGGAATAAGAAAAAAACATAAAGAAAGTATATTTGCAAAACCCAAGGTCTGTTGAAGGAACTGTACTATCACACTTATTTATGCCTTTTGCACCCAGGGCGATGAGCAAACTACACACATCCAGGTACAAATGGAAAATAACTGGTTTTGTCCAGCTTTTCTTGCTGCTATGTTGTTTTCTTCAGTGCCTTAACTATTACATTATGATCTCATTGTAACACAGTCTAAAATTATGGGCTACTATTAGGAAAAATATAAATGGAAAGAACTCTCTACTTATCCAGTTTCTTCCAACCACCAGTCAATTTTGAATGACTCTTCTGGTACTTGGAAACAGAATGGTGTAAGTGACAATCAGGGTTTTTTTGTGGTTAAAATATTACCTAGCTTTGATCAAAAATGAAATAATCATTTGGTATAATCTTTTTTTTTTTTTGTGACACCTGCCGAATCTCGCAGGGAAACTTGTGTGTGTGATTCCTGCTGAGCCTTTGAGAAGGAGTGTAATCTCCTTTATCTATAACTGCTTACTCAGTCTTCAAAGTCTATCAATAGAGTCTTTAAAATCTGCATGGCAGGGAGATTTAGCAGTGGAACGAAGCACTGGAAGGGGTACACAATGCCTAAATTCTTGCTAAAAATACACAAATGTTACATTGACTTAATTTTTCCAAATTCTATCCTTCTGACATGTTTAAAAATACAGATTCAACATGTGTTGGTAAATGCAGATTGACCCCAGCCTCGTTGGCACATTCTTTCTAGTAGTGTCCCAATTCAGGGTCGTATTACAGTCCAAACTCTTAAACACTGTCACGGTGGAGGTAATGCAACATCTTAAACTTGGCTCACTAAAACAATTACATAGTTCATAAATTTGAGAAAACTTTGAAAACTTTAGTGGAGTATATCAAAACTAGGCTGTAAGTGCTACTTTGCACTAATTATGTGTACTTATGCTGTACTATGAAAAGTCTTAAACCACCCCTTGTTGTTTATATTCTGCTTCCAAAAAGCAGAATATAAACATATTGTTGTTGTTTTTTGCTTTGGTTTGTTTTAAGTGGTCTAGATCAGTATTTCTTCAGACTTTTGGAAGATCTTTCAAATTCTTCTTTGGACACTGGCTGCTTTTTCACTTGTTTTCAGTCCAGTCCTTGTACTTGATCATGTTTAGAAATATGGGGGGAGGAAATCCAACAAAGACCTGACACAGAACCTGAGAGATGCATTTGGTCCTTTAGATGATTCATCTACTGCTTGCTGAAGCCTCATCAGAAGAAATGGCCTCAGTGGAAAGGGTGGCTGTCACTTTTATTAGGAAGGGAAATAAGGAGAAAAAACTGAGGTTAGCAAATTACACAAGAACTGGACTGAAAATCAGTGGTAACAGGTCTGATGGAGTGATGAATCCAAATTTAAAATTTTAGTTTTTTAGTCATCTACAGCCACATGTAAAACATGGTGGAGGTGCTGTCATGGTTTAGCGTGGGAAATTTGATGGAATTATGAATGCAGAAAAGTGCTGTTAGACATACCACCTAGAAAGCATCTGATTGGCAACAGTTTCATTTTTCAGTATGACATTAAAAGCATACAACTGAATACTATCAGTCACAAACTGGCCTCCCCGGAGCCAGGACCTCAACATTACTGAAGCAACAAACATCCAAAGAAGAGCTTTAAATGTCCTTCAAGAAGCCCGGAGAACTATGAAGAACCTTTCCATTTTCCTAGCAAAATATTTTTTTAAATAAGCAGTAACTTTTTCATGGTACTATATAGTCAGCATTCTGACTGTTATCTTAAAATAATTTAATAGTATCTTTGAACTAATGTTTTTGGTTTCGTTTTGTTTTTTTAATCCTAGCTCAGGAAACCCGACTACCTCGTGCACCTGCCTGTTCGTTTAACTAAAATCTTTGCTTTGCTGCATTTTACGTGTTTCAAAAATTAATTTAAAAAGAACAAAGAAACGCTGAAGAACAGCAAAAAAAATAAATAAATTCACAGAGCAGATTAGCAAAGACAGTGAGTAATCATCCATCTGCAAACGTGAATGAGCATGTGTGCAGACCAACCAGCTTGCAATATGGTGAAAATGTCTTCACACAGGCCAAACAGCTAAAAGCTGATAAATGACCTGTGTCATGCTGTATATATCTACATGCAGACCTGAACTCTGTTTTCTTTATGCTTATTTGTTTTTGGACACTTCTGGGCTTTTCCTGCTAGTCGTATTTTAAAAGACACAATCATATGAATTATGGAGTATGGCCTCAAGCGTATTACAGAAAGTGTGCATGAAGGGCTGAGAAAGTCTGCGGGAGATCCCTCATGTCTTCTCACTGTAGATTTTATGGTGGGCTGCCCCCAGCGTTTGTGGACTTACAAGAACTATACATCAAAGTCTCTGAGAGTGTGACAGAAGGATTGGGTAAGGCAGACTTTGAAGGGGAGGAGGAAAAAGAGAGATGTGGAAATAGAGAGAAATGCATACACACACAAACACACACTGATTGATTAATTATAACATATCCATGATTGATTTTACTGTCATGGGAGATATTGTTAACTAAATAAATGTAATCAGAAGCATTATTTACAGTAAAGCTCATGCACACTGGCAGGCCAAATCAAGTTTACTACATTCAACCTTCCCAGGGGTGAATATCTGCATTTAACCAGTTTAAGTTTGTATATTATTTATGCAGTGTTCCTGTGGCGCATCAAAACTATGTGTTAAATGCCACATAAAATAATTTTTAAGACTCAAAAAGGGCCACAGTCTTGTGCTCGTCACTGCCTCTTCCTGATTGCTGTGAGCAGGGCAGCAGAACCTGCTCAGAATGAGAACAAAAATGTGACAAATGGATGCTGTTTAGATGAAATTGAGATTTCAGAGTATAAATCCAGTATTGGCTCTGGAACTTTAAATAGTTCAGGAGGGTCAATGGAGATGGGAAAAAGTATTACTGTGGATTTTTATCCATTTTCAACAAAATGGCAAGCATTTAGAAAGATAGCACATCAAAAGATGTATTTTTTTTATAAGTCTGAAATAAATCAAGCATAATTTGTTTAATTATTTGGATTACGGTAAACGTAGAAAATGTTGCTTTTTTTGTAATGTAGTTTACTCTTGTGTAAATATCTCTGCAACAGGTCATGAAACGGACCACAGAGGGCCTGTGCAGTATTTATATGTGGGTATTTGTGGGTTTTATACAGTATAGTTTATACAGTATCAACAATTTACTCACTCACACACTTCTCCCACCCTCACTCACACACTGACACACACACACAATAGACAAGGGTAAATCATTTATGCTGCACAATAATTATCACTTTAGGATTTACATGACTTAATAAGAATGATCAAATATTTTCTCTCTGATCACACATCCACGCAGTAAGGCACACAACAACAACTGCATCGCTGCTCAATGCCGTCAAACGATGCTTAGGAAAAATATCGGACAACATGCACGTGAATACTTGAGTTTTATCCTGAGGAATTCAAAAGGCCTGTGGCCATTTGGCACAATGTTCTACAATAACTATCAAAATGTGCACGCTACAGCAGCGGCGGCCAAAAAACTTAATTCAGTCAAGGTCTGCACTGGGCAATGGCTCTTCCTATCATTATGCGATCTGACCAAGAAAATGAGCTAAATTTCTCTGGGAAAGAGTCTGAGGATGGCGAAACACTTCAGGTAAAATGTGCACAGCAGACTGAGATGAGTAAATGGATGTTTTAACCTTCTGTTAATATAAAACCAGATGACTGAAGCTTCTTTTTTGCCAGCAGGCATGCTGTGAGACACAATATTCGGATGCTACAATTATCATAATGTTGTGGCAATATGACTAGTCTGACTGGGACTGGAAGCAGCTCTAACACAGCAGAACTTAATGCTGCTGAGCAAAAATATATTTTTCATGTCTTTCCCCCTCTGGACCAGTGACGAATGACTGCTGTAATGGATCAGAATAAATGTGTGTATATGTGCAAGTGTGTCCATTCCTACCAAGAACAAGAGCACGATGGGAAAAAAAAACAAGCATCAGTCATTTAAATGCTTTCAAATACTTTATTTCGTTTACATCAAGTGACCAGTCTGCATATGAACTAGTTAAATGTGCTCTCAGTATGCTGGTCATTACAGTAATGCACCTACAATACCTGGCGGATTTAAATATTATCCAACACAAAGGAAATAAATTAGTGCATTACTCTTTTTTTGAGAAGAAAGAAGCCGCCTCGTACCACTGTTTCATATAATAATTATCTCTGCGGCTCAGCAAATTGTTTTGTGTTTTCTCTGATGTTTTCTCAAATATGGTGAAAATAGAAGTGTAATGAGGGGTACAAAATAAAACATCTTTGCATTTCAGAGACATATGCAGATTCTCTACTTCACTGACCTAGCTTCTGCTGATATGTTTATTAATTCCCATGTTCGTTAACTCTTTGAGCACTCACTGCCCATGGTTTAATTGAAAATCTGCATCAATAATATTACTACTTAGATGACTGCTTCTACTACGACTGCTGCCACTATGGTGTCCTAAAAGGGCACAGTGGCGTCAAAGAACTAACTGAATAACCTTGGCTGTGATTTCCTTTGAAATGTTCCCACGGATGATGCAGTGAAGAAGCAACCATGACGTCTGCCTGTCCGACACCAGTCAAATGACCCTTTCAAACCCTTTATGTGCCAGTTAACTCAAAGTTTCTTAATTCCTTGCCATTGCATTTTCAATCTGTCCATCCATACACTATCGCTTATCCAATGCAGGGTCATAGGATCTTATAACCGCTGTCGCGAAATGAGAGGTGGACTACATCCTGGACAGGTCGCCAATCTGTTACAGGACTAACACAAGGAGACAGTCAGTCATTCACAGATTAACCTAACCTGTACAGTGACAGCGCTAACCACCACACTGCTGTGCTGCCATATATTAAAATATTAGCTGAATAAAGTCACACTTAGGGAATAATAAGGACTAAAAATTGGATCACCTAGCCTTAATTAGCAGTGATTAAAACTGCACAACGAGGAGAGCTGGAAGAGTTCCAAGTTTACTATTTTTATGGAGTGTAGTGAGCTAATTCAAAATGTGTGATGGTAAACCCCTAACCCACTTTGTGCCATAATTATTACTTTATCTCTAAGTCTTGTCTTGTAAATGTACTCTTTGTCAATAAGACAAATTCAGGAAAAAGATTAACACTAAACAGAAAAATAGACAAATTGAAATTTATATTTAAAGTAGTATTTCTTACCACATATTCATAGAGTCCCCAAAGTGGGGATGAGACCACAGTGTTTGGTCTTACGGGAAGAAAGTAGATAAATTGGCAGTCTGGTGCTCTGATCACATTCTGCCTGAATATCAGCAAAACAAAAGAGATGATTGCGGATCTCCTGAGGTCAGGTCTGTGTAACCACCCCGCACTTTACATTAACAGTGAGGAGATGGTGTGTGTCACCAGCTTGTAGTTCTTTGGGTTAATGTTCACAAGAAACTCTCCTGGAACTCCAACACAGCTTTGGCCATCAGTAAAGCCCAACAATGCCTCTTTTCTTTCAGGAAACAGAGGAGAGAATAGCTACCACAGAGACTGTTGGTCAGCTTCTGCCGATGTGCTGCTGCATGGCTCTTTAGCTGCACAAAAGGTAGAACAGGAAGCCATCCAGAGGATCATTAAAACTGCTGGAAAGATCATTGGGGCAGAGCTTCCATATATTACAACCATCTCCTCCCGCTGTTTGCAGCTACCTATCCTCACTGACTCTTCTCACCCTGCCCATCACCTGTTCCAGCTGCTCCCATCAGGCAACAGGTTCAGATCCATTAAAGCAACGACTTGTGGAATGACAAACAGTTCCCATCCGCAAGCAATCAGGCTTCTTAATGGCTCGCCTGCATAACTCTCCCCGGCTTTAAATTACATCAAGTGATTTTGTATTTACTATTTTAATTGCACTGTTTATTTATCATTTATTAGTTATTAATATTTGTTGTTGGAGAGCCTGTGCGGTCTCGTTGTTCTTGTAACAATGACAATAAAGGCAAATGATCCTGGCGGGTGCATCGATACCTCCATTCCCAGTTAATCCATAATGAATTATTCACATTTTTTTTAAAATCCACTGGCACCAGAGGAAATTCGAGGAATCATGAAGTTGAGAGGATTTACAAACTGCGAACTACGAATATCTAAAAAATTCTGACTGACCCTTCCAGTATATATCGGTGTATTTCAGTGTCAGGGAACAAGCAGCATACTGGTATTGTAATGTTATTACCATGATGTTAACACCATGGTTAAAAAACGCTGTTTTCAAAATTCAAAATAGGATTCAGTCAAGAAATATACCCACTTAACACTGACGACAAATTTCTCGTGTAAGGATAAAAGAGCAACATCGTTAAACTGTGCTTTATGTCTTAACACAAGCCACCCCTGAGACCTTCACGTTACGCACGACGCGCGTCATACATTAAGTAGAGTCCAAGTGGGCTGAGAAAGGCGCTGAACCCCTTTCTCTCCCTCCTCCCTCTCCCTCCTTCCCCAGAATCCTTTGAGCCAAATACTCATCCACTCTCTCAGTGTGCCTGTCAACGTGCGATCTCCTCTCCTGCCCGGGACAAAGCCGCACACAGCTGCTTTCTTTCCACAGTGTTCGAGAGTGCACGATCCGGAGCGGACCTCGGGTGCCTTGCTGCTGGAATAAATAACCTGTGAAGGGGACTTCTTATACAGCCTGAGAATATTCAGTTTGTTACTTCTTGTTGTGACCACTTAGGCGGTGATCACAAGTGTTTTTTCGCAGAAAACAAAAACTTGAAATTCCTTAGCGTCCCTCCCGAAAAAGAGAGAGAGAGAGAACAAAACGGGTTTAATGTGTTTTATGTGCTTACGGTCAACAGTGAGGTAGACTGACTCGGGCACATTTCACAGAGTGTCGGCGTGTGATTTATCCAGTGGATGCGGCTGCCGGGGTCGATGTCTGAGCCCTGCAGGATCAGCCTGTCATAGGGCATCATGATTTCTTTGGTTCTTCACAAGTGGATGAGGAATATCTCTCCTAAGATGCTACTGCTGCTGTTGGTGGTGGTTGTGCCGGTAATGTGGTTTTTACCTCTGGCTGGAGCGGCTCCTTCTCTGACTACCGAGCAGCTGGACATGGGGGTGGTAAGTTTTCCATCTTTTTACACGGGGATAGGAAGTTTGCTACATTAACGTTTTTAGACATGCATGGGGGAGTGGAAAGTTTTCAGACCTCCCGTGGGCATACCAACTCTCGGAAATGAGCAGTTTACCCTACTTTTGCACGTAGAAATGCCGTCCTCTCCATTTGAGCCGAACTGTAACACCTCGCAGCGGTCCAGTGTTCCTGGGGGAGCCTGGCGTTGCAGACTGGGTGTAATGGAGAAAAATTGGAGACTGTTGCCAAAGCAGGAAGCAGAGCCCCTGTAATGGTATTCAATAAATAAATGTAAATGTATTTGCCTTGGCGGCATATCGACCTCCTCCACAGCATGCTGACATAGTATATATTCTGCACTGATGAATGGCAAGCGGGGCTCCCTTCCAGCGCGACGACAACCTCAGCCATAGGACTATATTTCCTTTCCTTAGTAATGCTTCTAAAAGACTACTTCAGTATGTTTTCTCATGCTGAGTTTGATCAGCATGAGAAAAACAAGATAAAGTGCAAACCTATTACTGGCGTGAGCTGCGAGTTTAATAGTTTTCATTAGTTTAGTGTGGGGATAAATGGAATTAAAAGGTGGAACAAGTCCATAATTATAATGTGAATTTTACTATTTACACTCAGTTTTATGCATAAGCCTTCGTACAGTCAAAAAGATTCACTCCAATCCTTCCAGTGAACTGTATTCAGCAAATTAAAACTATTATATAATATTTTCAGCAGCAGCTTGGGCTCACAATACTTCCACTTTATATTTGGAGTTTAATGAGCTGCGGACTTGCAAATTAAACAAGTATCTGTTAATTAGGAACTCTTGAGACACTCTAATTAAGTGTTTACATTAATGGCTATATTACAGATCAACTTAACTGTCTCATTAGGTTTCAGTATTTCTTGTTATCTCCACATTGTTTTGCCTAATGTAAAACCTTAGTCAGTCTTCCAATAGAGATTCATCCCTCCCAGCTTTGATGGATTGATGTTGTATTGCTATTCATTCAGCTTGTGTCTCCTTGCATTCGTCTCTGCCAGCTGCCTTGTTTGTCTTGTTTTTTGTCGTTGTTGTTGGTGGTGATGGAGAAGATTGAGCATTCATTCTGTTATCAAAGACATTTCAGGGTTAGTTCTCAAGCTGGACCAGCTCCACATATACCCTGGTGGATGTTTTGGAGACAACATTTTGTTTCCTTGGTCTTCAATACTCAGACCTGCAGACATGTTATAACCTTCAGTTTCTCAGGTTTGAAGAATGCAGTGTGTTAATTGCAAATGTTTGGATGCCATATCTTAAAGCCATCTTCTTATTCAGCAAATACTTGACCTCTTGTGTAGCCAGGAGAAACAGAACAATGTGTCCTCGACCGAAGCAGTTTTTCTTACCACATATTCAGAAATTAAACCATCCTGGTTTGGATTGAAGAGTTCGGTTTGGTTTATTACTTGCTACGTAAAGCACTATCCTCATCAGTCGTGTGTTTACATTGGCTCTCCTCAGGTTTGTGCTAGCTGCTTCACTACAAGTGACTTTAGATGGGTTTAACTATAGTGTTTGCATAATTTTCAACCTATAAATAGTAGTGAGGATAGTGTCTAAGCATCACTGACAGAAGTGGTTAGACACACTGTTTTCATTACTGATTAATGGAGTAATTTCTGCAACAAAAGAGTTAGTTATTATGTCTAAAAGTCTCGAGAAAATAGTGAAGAAATACCTGTCACAGTCTCTCAGAACCCAAGGTGACATCCACAAATTTCTTGATTTTTCTAATCAACATTCCAAAACCTCAAAGTCTCCAATTTGTAATCCGATAAAGCAGAAAAAATACACAAATTAACACACTGGAGAAGTTTTGCTTGAAAGATGAAACAGCATTCATTGATTATTCGAATAAGTTGACTAATTTTCTTTCAGCTGAGGCTTTATTGACACTCTGTCACCATGTCATTCCCTATCTTAACGTTAGCACCTTAGACTCAACAGTTTCAGCATACAGCATGTGTGCAATGCCAGGGTTTTTTCTCAGTATGCGGAAGCATCTTTAGGATGGTCATGGGTAGGCAGATGGACAGATGAGCACCCTACTCCCCTGTGATTGGCTGATTAACTTTTAAATAAGACTTCTCCTGCATTGATGAAATCGCCCTCAGCTGTTGGAAAAACAGGTGGATAATTAGTTGTTGAGGGTCTGAGTACCTTCTCCCCGGCTCAGCCCAGCGGTTTTCATAAGTGCTATACATTTGGGACTCGGTCCACAAAAACGACCATCTACCCACAGAAGCGTGTCCTGATCTCCAGCTCTACTGCTCCACGGTCCCATTACGCTTCAGAGCCATTACTTGGCTTTTAGTCATGCTGAATGTATCCATCTCTCTTTGTAACCACTGTACACAGTGACCATAATTAACTGCACCACAAACTTAAGCACAGCTCTGAGGCATGCAGTTTTCAGTTTTGCTGTTATCTAGCCCAGCACATCACTGCAGAGCACCAATTTGCAATTTCAGCATATGAGGGAACTACTACACAACAGCTATAATGGTCCCTGCACTATGTTTTCCACTCATAATGTCATTTTAATCCTGATGGCTGCTTCTGCTCCAGTACAGAATGTCTGACTTCCTCTGGGAACTGTTTGTCTCTAATATTGTACTTGCTATTGCAGCTGACTTAAGCTAGAGGTGTGGTGAGTGTAAAAGTTGTTGATAAAAGCACCTTAATTACCCTTTAATGCTGTAATATTGTGGAAAAAATGCCTTTCCTGCATTTAATCTTTTAATGCTGAAAATGTTAACGTATTTATTTTTTCATGTCTTTAAGCAATAAAACCAAATAAGTGTGTGGT
>VOQK01017586.1:2575-13045 GCA_015052645.1 Benitochromis conjunctus
GAACATTTAAAAAAAAAAAAAAAGTCACATATATCAAATGTTAAAACAATCTTTAGTTGCAGTCATCTGTCCTGTTAAATGATAAAAATGTTTGGCCTACTAGGCAGTGTCAGTAGTAGCACAAACCACACGTGTGCACACACACACACACATGTGCACGCACGCGCTTTACTTTGTCTGTGTCAGTCAAAACATAATGGCCAAGGCCAAACCTTTTTTCCTATCCCTTTTTGGCCTCTCTCTCCCGCTCTTTGCCATTACTCTGCCCGCACTCCCACCCACCCCCATCCTAGTGTCCACTCAGTGACATCTGCCGAGGTCGGCCGCGTGGGCCCGTGGTTGGCCGGCTCTCTGGTAGCAGGTGGCAGCTGGACAGAGGGCTGAGCATGTGGTCTCAGAGAAGCCAGCAAGAGAAGAAAACAGAGGGCAGGAGAAGCAGAAAGCACTCCAAATGTGGAAAAAAAAGAAAGCATCACTTACTGTGCAGCACTTCAGTGTCCATTTATTAAAGACTCTTAATCAAACTCAAAGCTGTCAGCTTGTCAAAACATCTCAGCAGAGCCAAATTTTTTTTAATCGCTGCATTCTTGAAACACGACTTTGGCCTGAAATGCCTCATGTTTGTCCTTGGACTACATTTGACCAGTTTAGCCTTCAGCTGTTTGGAGGAAAAACTCCTCATTGAGGTCTGAGATCCCACACAGCTGTTACATGACAACAGTATGTGCTTTAGACGTACGTGTGTGTGTGTGTGTGTGTGCGTGTGTGTGAGTGCGTGTGTGTGTGTGTGTGTGTGTGTGTGTACTTGCTTGAACACATTTGTGAGGACCACATTTTTCCATGTCATGTCATACTTGTGGGTAACAACAATCACTTGTGGGGACGCCGGTTCTCATGAATTTGAAGGCATTTTTGAGACTCAAATTGTGGTTTTAGGGTTACAATTAGGTTAGATGGTTAGATTTAGAGTTAAGCATTCATTTCTGATGGTTAGGGTTAGGGAAAGCATCATGTCAATTCAATGTCCATACTAAGATGTGAAAGTGTGTGTGTGTGTGTGTGTGTGTGTGTGCACAAATAGACATTTGTTTTTTATGTATGAATCACAGTGATAGTTGGATTAGCATTTCAGATGCAGGGTGTATAACACACTCTGCTTTATCAATAATTACTGTTAATTTACTTTTTTCAGCAAAGCACTAAACCCCTAAAATATTTCATTGCTTTCAGGACTAATAGACAAACATAAGTGACTCAGTTTTGAATCTTAATTAATGTTAAGCAGTAGCAGGTAGCTTTTTACTGTGATAAGTACTCATTAAAGGGCATACTCTTTTTCAAGATTACATACATGCCTATAAGCAATATTTTAAAGGTACATTTTTATTGACATTTAGAAGCAGGACTAGCTTTATCCCTTGGAAGTGAAACTAGTTATTAAGATGTTGTTAATACAGCTTTATTAGGAAACTTTCTGAATTTTTCCATACTTGTTCGATTAGTCGTGGTTATCCATGGTAATGCTGTTGTTAATAAAGGTAAAAACATTCTGATTTAGGGTCATTTATGATTGTGACTTGACCATCATATGTGTCTCTCCCTGAAGTTCAGCAATGATGATAGTTTGTAATTTGGGCCTACGTAAGCGGTTCTTTCTAAAAACAACATCCACTCACAGGTTGGGGACATTTCTGCTAGATGTTATTGGATTAGCACTGGACTGAAGCTGAACTGCTTTAGGTCTCCCTGGATGTTGTGGCTGTGTAGCAAACTAAAGTGAATAGCTCTGGATTAGGGAGGCGCTGAAAAAAAGAACAAGGAGGAGGTGGTGGACTTTGTGTCTCCTTCTCTGAAGATCTGACCATTCACGTGTACAGGATAAAAGTGCTGTATATTTCTAACTGTTCTGCTTTTAGCAAAATGACATTGAAGATGGCATTGTGTATTTCTTTATAATCCCAGTGTTTGTTGGATTGTATAAGGAACACACCAATGGTATAAGTGAATGGGCAGGTTTTCTTGCAGTATTATTGTGAGGACAGGTCTGACGTTTGATGTCATTCAGACAGACGTTTTCAGGTTTAGTCAAGCATGATGTTTGAAAATGTTCAGTTATCTTCTTCTACATTCTCACTTTGTACTTCAATGGATACTCTAAAGGTAGGAAAACTGAAGCCAGAGTGACAAAGAATAAGAGGTCATTGAGCCACGTATTCCTTTAGTTTTAACTAGTAATGACTTCCTGAATTTTTACAAATAAAATTTTAACCATTAGAGAAAAAAAAAATGAAATTCCAAACTAACTTTAACAATTCCTCCTCCAACATGGCTATTAGACCATTTTCCTTAAATGAATACTACATTTTTAATTATAACTCATTTGTCTCTTTAACAGGCATGCATTAACAGGATGCATAACACAGGCTTTTAAGGTTTCTGTCATTAAACCACTTCTTAAATTCTTTACTTGATCCAGCTGTCAAACTGCAACCATCTTATTTGAAAAATTATCCTATGCAACAAGCTCGTAATTTTAATACAGAGACACTTCCTCTGTTTTAGGATAAATAAAACTTTCCGTTTTGATAAAGTCTATGGCTAGCAATATAAATAAACCTCAATTAAAATCAAATTGAATTGGATTGAATTAAATTAAACAGAATTTTTGTTTCCTTAACATTTTTGTTCCAACAAAAAATTTGGAAAATCGCCCATGTTCACCTGTTATGTAAAAGTGAGCCTTCAGTTTTGAAGAGTAACACTTCAGTCCACCACCTCTCAGTCTCAGATCATTGAATCTCAGATCAATTTGGAATAGGAACAGTCTTTACTTGATAAGGTTTTAAGTGAATTTCAGTCTTGGGGATCAAATACTTATTTCACACAATGACAGGCGAATCAATTTGTAACTTTTATGTGTTTCCTCTGGATTTTTGGTAGATAGTCTGTCTCTCTCCATTGAAATAAAACAACTGTAAAAAATAGAGACTGTTTTTTCATTTTATTGGAAGTGAAACTTACAAATAGGTAACTTACAAATTCAGCAGGGGATCAAATAATTGGTCTTCCCACTGTGTATGTGTTACCTTATGATTGACTGCTAAACTGTCTTGGTTATATATCCTCTATTCTGCTCAATTTTTTGCTTGCCAAATTTGATCCTAAATCTATAGTGATGAGCTGTATCTACTGTTATACACTTAAAAGGTTATTGCCATGCCACTTCTGCTAGTCTGGTTTCCTTTGTGCATCGTTGTGATAAACATAACAATATTAGCACAATCTGTTGGCATATTTTGTGCTATCACACATTCAGATCACATCTTGGAAGCACATGGTGTTTACAGCAGTGTCAATTCATGGCCTCCTGTTATAGCATAATCATCTGAGTTAGGTCACGCGTTACATATTGTGTCCGTCTGTGCTTGTTATAAAATGAAGTGCCATAAATGAGACTTCTTCCATGCATGAGACCTCAGCTATATTGTCATGAATTGCTTTGTGATGCAGGCAGGATAGGACCCAAATGCATACTCACAGACAGGACTTTAACTCAGAAGACACAGCTTTATTGCTGGATGCCAGAAATACAAAACTAACTAAACTGGGAATACACATGAAATAACCAGGCAGGCAGAAATGAGGGGGATCGCAATGCAGGACAGAGGGAGACGCAGACATAAATACACACAAGAGCAAAGAAGGAAACACAGCTGAACATGATCTAACTAATGAGACAGGGGGAAACAAAACTGGACATGACGCACACCAGACAGGAGACTATCAAAGTAAAACAGGAAGCACTCAGACACAGACACACAACATGACATGGGAGCTGGGAGGAAACAAGATGGACCAGGGAAATAACTGTAGGGGAGACAACGAGGGAGATGCAGAAACAGTTAAAGGAGACGAGACACAGAGAGAGAGTGAGAGGAGAGCGAGGGAGCGCACATAAACACAAACACACAGAGAAGGACACAGTAGACAGAGACACAAGGGGAACCTAATGCACAAGGAACCAAACAGGGAACATAAGAAACTCAAAACAGATTAAACTTAAGTCTGCTAATGAATCTAAAACATAAACCATAATACAAAATGACACCAAAACAGAAGAAACTCATATATATACTCATATACTCCATTGGATTAACAAAGTGGACATTATTTGTATAATGCATTGATTTAAATTTAATGCTCTAGCCTGTTTCCTACATTTTGCAACACGTGTTTGGGAATAGAGAAGACGGCACAAGAAATATAATAATCGGCACAGGCGTGTTGTGCAGGTGCAGAAAGGCACACGCTCATCATTGTCCTTAATCACATTAGTACTGTTTGGACAATTTGTGGTGTGCATAATTAATACATTATGACATTTAACACGCGCATAAGGTGCATTTCATCCTTGTTTTTTTCTTTCTTTGTTGTTTCTCATTAGATTTCTTTTGTTGGCCTCTTTGAAGATCAGTGTGTCTAAATATGTTTGAAGTTTCCACAGTAGTTTTTTTTTCTTCTTCCTTGCAGATTTTGATGTACTGTAATGCATTCAAAGTTTTGCTCTGTTTTATATTTGTTTCCCATGTCAGAGCTTTTTGTCACAGACAATACTTCTTACAGATAAGTCGTAATGAGAAACAGTGGAAGGCTTGGTTTGACAAGGAGGCCCCAGAGGAGGAAGTGGTCCCAAACTCCTATGACCAGTCTCTTGACTGTTTTAGACGGCTGCTCCTCATACGCTGCTGGTGTCCTGACAGGACCATCGCACAGGTAAGGAGAGACAGGTCTCTGCATGGCTATAGCGTACAGATAAAATGATTAAATTCAGTTTTCTTTATATAATGCCAATTCACAACAAATAAAGATGCTTGGGGCATTAATATTGCAATAACTGTCATAAGTTTCCCTATGAACAAGCCTTTGGTGACAGTGTGGAGGAAGAACATCTTTTTTGAAGAGACTTTTGGCAGAAGCTGGTTTAGGTTCAGGAATCGAGGCCATCTACTGCGACTGGTCGAGGGAAGGGAAGCGGTAAAGAGAAGAGAGAAAAGGAGAGCATAGAGAGACCATAGACAAAAAACATACTATGGGAGTGAGAAGGCAGATATTAACAGTATGAATAGGGCAGTGTGAATTTTAAAAGCATCAGAAGAGTCTAACCAGCCTATAGCAGCATAACTACAGGATGGCAGAGGGTCACCCAGTCCATTTTCTTTAATTAGAAAGCCAACCATTGGTTGTCTGTTCTGTTTTTTCATCATGCTTTTGTCTGCTTTATAATGTACAACACTACAAATAGAACAGGCAATGTAGATCTACTTTTCTCATTTCTATCATATTGCATTTTCAATAGTATAGACTTTAATTGAAATGAATAACTTACCACTGAAGAAAGAGAAAAGGCTTAAAGTTGCTAATCTGAAGGTTAATTGCTTAAAGCTTGGAAAGAGATACCTCCTGACTTAGAAATACAGCTACATAAATGAGACACGGACCACAAAACAAGAATGTATAATCTCTTAATCTTCACTGAAAGCTGCTTGGTCAAAGCTCTTCTTGAGATAAGAAGCAGCTTGTGTTATTTTAAGAGCCTTCACCCTGCAGCCTGCTGTGCCTGAATATTTACAGTGGCTAAAAGATATTCAGTTTTACTGATGGATAGCTTTCTGGCCCACTGAAGACAAGCTTGGAGTCCAATTTATTTTGTTGTCCAGTCCACAGTTGCCCTAGCCTTAAGAGTAAAAATCCTTTGAAGAATTATCTCAGCTTTCTAGAAAGTACATTTATTCCAATTTATACTATTACTTTGCTCAACTCTTTGCGTTACAAAGCATTAAAAAAAATGACATCTGCTTTACGTGATTTTATTCCCTTTAGGCCCGTAAATACATAATGGATGCAGTAGGGGAGAAATACACTGAAGGGGTGATTCTTGACTTAGAGAAGATGTGGGAGGAATCGGACCCACGAACGCCTCTCATCTGCTTCCTTTCAATGGGCTCAGATCCAACTGACTCCATTATAGCACTCGGGAAGAAGCTGAAAATTGAGACCCGATATGTCTCCATGGGTCAAGGACAAGAGGTTCACGCACGCAAGCTTCTGCAGCAAACTATGGCTAATGTGAGTGGTGGGATATTACTGCTGTTTTAGCAATACAGATGTAAGCAATACAGATTCTATGTCTCTAAAAATGTTGTTTGGATTTTACAGAAATAGTTGAGGGGTTTCGTGAACTCATCAGGCATACTACTGTGTTTGTCCCCAGGGTGGCTGGGCTTTACTCCAGAATTGCCATCTGGGTTTGGACTTCATGGATGAGCTTATGGACACTGTGACAGAGACAGACTTTGTCAACGACAGCTTCCGTATTTGGATGACCACCGAGGTCCACAGACACTTTCCCATCACACTTCTCCAGATGTCCATCAAGTTCACCAATGAACCACCACAGGGCCTGAAGGCAGGGCTTAAGAGGACCTATGGTGGTAGGTTTGGCTCACTTAAGCTCACGTTAAAGAAGTCTAGAATTATTAATCCCAGTTTAACATATCCAAGTTGTCTATGTGATGAAGAAAGAGGACTTAAGAGAATGAACTATATCCCAATATTGATGTGTACATTTGGAGATACAGATATACAAATAGACCTCTACTCCATGATGTCCATGATAGAAATAAGTAAGTGAAGAAAAAGATAGAAATGTGGGAGAAAAACCTGTTTGATGCTATAGTTATTGTATTTTATTGTGTTTTTTTTACCCATGTTACCCAAGGCTGGTAAAATTTTAAACAAGTCTGAGCATCTAGTCTGTGTTTTGGTCCAAAACGTAAGGGTGAAGAAAGAAAAGAATATTTAAAATGTATGAACCAGCTGTCTTTTCTCAGCTCAGATGAAATGGTTCCTGGAGGGGAACTGAGAGTTTATCTTCAGCTCTTGAATTCTGATTTCGATTAATAATTGCAGTTTGGTATTACTGTATATCAGGAAGAAGGTTTTTTTTGACTGACATATTTAGTTCATTATCTTTTCTCCCACATTTACGCAATAAATCCTAAATGTTCACTAAAAAGGAAATCTGTGCATTTTTGTGCAATGCTTGATTTTCTCCTTTGCTACTTTTAGAAGTAACTAACTTTATGCAGTTATGGATTTTTGCTTGAAATGCTGACATTGAAAGCGCACATCTTTCTGTAGATGTTACACTTAGCCTCCTTTTGGGCATAGAGTACATCTTTTTCACCTGCATGTCCTTGATCAGGTTTAAACCAGGACCTTTTGGATGTCAGTAACATGGCGCAGTGGAGGCCGATGCTGTATGCAGTAGCATTTCTTCACAGCACAGTTCAGGAGAGAAGGAAATATGGCCCCCTGGGATGGAACATTCCCTATGAGTTCAACCAGGCAGATTTTAACGCCACTGTCCAGTTTGTTCAAAACCATCTTGATGACATGGATATTAAGAAGGTAGGTAGAGTGACACTTATTATTCTGTGTGTTTAGGACTCTTGACTGCAAACAAATGTTAGAAGGGTTGAGATTTAAAGTAAGGATATTGTAAATACTTATCAACAACAACGACCATCTGCTGGGAGGCTTAGAGCTTTCTGACTGTGTATGTATCCAGTCTGCTCACAAATCAAATTGCACATTCATTAAAACAATTTTATCATCCTTTATTACTGTTTTTTTTTAAAAAATCATCTCCTTAGGGTGTGTCCTGGAACACAGTCCGATACATGATTGGAGAGATTCAATACGGTGGTCGTGTGACCGACGACTATGACAAGCGCCTCCTCAACACCTTTGCCAAGGTTTGGTTCAGCGAGGAAATGTTTGGACCTGCATTTAGCTTCTACAAGGGCTACAGCATCCCAAAGTGCTCCAGTGTTGACCAGTATTTAACATACATTCAGGTCAGTCTCTACAAATGACAGACATATGTTTGTGCCACTCGACATCTGTCTGCAAAAACTGCCACTGTCAGTGTCTGATAACCGCTGCGGTCTTAAATTCATCTATGTTTCCAGACTATTTCTCAGTCTTTTCTCATTCAAAGTTAATTTCTGTGATATTTTTTATAGTTTAGCGGGGTGTTATTTTTTTTCTTCGGTGCTGGCTTTCTTGCGATGTGCTCCTGTTACATACAAAATGAACTCTAGTATGTGAGATTTTAAATGCAACAGTGCTCATTTTATTTCAGATTATAAACGATTCATTATTGTGCTTGTGTGCTTAACTTGTAGGTGTGTGTGTCTAGGGGCAATTCCTGAGCTTGTTTCATTAAAGGTAGTTTCATTATGATGGATGCTTATGGCTGTCAGGCTCAGCAGGCCTTTTCCTTAGTGTGGCTTTTTAAACTGAGAATGACAACACAGCCTTGGAAAACACATGCACAAACCTATACATATGCATTCAACGGCATGCACATATAGCACATTAAATGTGTAAATTCGGGTTATTTCACATTTTTTTTGTAATTTTAATTTCTGTGTACTGCCAGACTGGATGTTAAAAGTTTACACTTGTAGCTTTACTTAAAGATGTTCAACAGAAGTATTGCATCATCTGTCCATGAAGTGCAGCCGTTTTAGTGCCCAACTTTCAGAAGGTCACAATGAATTGGACAAACTTACATAAGGAGTGTTTTTAGTATTTGGATGAAAATTCTTTACATGAAGTCCAGAACCCATAGTCATCATCAAGTGCTCTGCCAGACCTTTGCGGTAGCCAGCTTCAGTTGCTGCTTATTTGGGGTTCTTGCTTGCTGTAATGGGTGACTGACTTGGGCATTGAAGATAATCCAAATTCTTTTCCTTGAGAAACTCTTCGGTTGCTTTTGTAGTATACATTGGGTCATTATCCATTTGCTCAGTGAAGCTCTATCCAATCACTTTTGCAGTATTTGGCTGAATCTGAGCAGAGAGTGTCCCTGTACACTTCGCAATTCAGCCTGCTACGTCTAGTAGCACTCACATCATGAACAAATACTACCTTGCTTTCTCCAAGCCCTTTCCATCATTCTGCTGCAAGTTCATCTGTCTATCTATCCACACATACATACACACACACACAACGGGTATTCATATCTTGTGGGGACATCTAATTGACAAAGGGAAATTGCTTTCCCTAGCCACTTACCCTAACCATGAAAAATTAATGCCCCTAACCCTTACCGTAAACCTAACCATAACCCTATTGTAGCCCTGTCACTAAAACTACATTTGGAGTCTCAAAAATGCCTTCAGACCAGGATTTTGGTCCCCACAAAGATATGAATAGACACTCACACACACAAAAAATCCCTATAAAGAATTAAAAGACCACAGCAAGAGTACCAGCCATTCTGTCTAGTATAAGCTATCTCTGTTTTTCTGTCACCATCCATTTTTCTTTCTGTATTAGCCAGACTCCATCCTGATGTTTTACCTTGTCTGAAAACAGAATTCGTCAGGACTGAAGAGAGTATGAGTCATTTATAAGCGCTTGCTGAAGCTGCTGAACAAGCAGAAAACAAACTTGCAGAAATGTGGTTATCTACTGGTCCTGTCACACATTTTGAAGTATTCCAGTTCGGCAGATAAAGGAACTTAGGGAAGCCTGTGAAAGTGAAACTTTCAGTGTTTAGCAAAGGGCAATGTATAATTATCTGCTAAATCATGCTGTGAACTAGGTTAGGAACGGTCCCAAATATAAAACAATCACATTTGTCATTACATTTGCCATCAGCTGGTTTTACTTAGCTAACAAAACCGATCATATTTAGGTATTTTATATCAGTTAAAAACAATCCTTGCTCTGGATTTTCTATCCTTGCACTGGTCCAGCTCCCTGTCATCAGAGAGAGAGACACTCACTCATAGCACGATGCCAATAAACCATGCCAGTTTTAACTCTCTGCTTTTAACCACATTTTTATTAGAAAACTTTGCTCCTGATTTAAATGTTGCTGATGACAGTTCTGTTACCCATTATGGGTCACCATCTGTGCAGTAAGATAAGCTTGTGAGCCTCTTTTTTTAATCAAAGGGATGTCTTTAAGCCTCCATCCATCCATCCATCTTCCTTCGCTTATCCGGGGCCGGGTCGCGGGGGCAGCAGCCCAAGCAGAGAAACCCAGACCTCCCTCTCCCCAGCCACCTCCTCTAGCTCATCCGGGGGAACACCAAGGCGTTCCCAGGCCAGCCGAGAAATATAATCTCTCCAGCGTGTCCTGGGTCTGCCCCGGGGCCTCCTCCCGGTGGGACATGCCCGGAACACCTCACCCAGGAGGCGCCCAGGAGGCATCCTTGTCAGATGCCCGAACCACCTCAACTGGCTCCTTTCGATGTGGAGAAGCAGCGGCTCTACTCTGAGCCCCTCCCGGATGGCCGAACTTCTCACCCTATCTCTAAGGGAGAGTCCAGCCACCCTTCGGAGGAAGCCCATTTCTGCCGCTTGTATCCGCGATGTCGTTCTTTCGGTCAC
>VOQK01017588.1:9732-23397 GCA_015052645.1 Benitochromis conjunctus
CACCCAGAGTGAGAGCCTCACAGGCCTGCTGCCTGGGGCTTGTCTCTGCCTCATAAAGTAGGAATACGAAGTGCACAATGTAACAGTATCTAGAACATGGACTAAAGTAAAAAGAACAGACTTTGGGCATGTTTGTTTTCTGTATTTCAATTTTTTTGATAGCTTGCTGGAAATATAGTTTAAGATTTCTATAACATGAATAATATTATGCAGTTAGGGCCATAAGTATTTAGTGACTTACACATTTTTGTAATTTAACCAAAAGAACAAAAACAAAAATAGAATTAACTGTTTGAGAATTATAGACATTTTTTTTTCCACATAGCCCCGCATCTTCAGAGGCTTAAAAGTAATTGGACAAACTCAGACAATTTAAAAAAAAAATAAGGGCTGTTTTCCAATACTTGAATGAAATCCTATCCTGTCAATGACTGCCTGAAGTCTGGAACTGCATTCGCCTCCAGTTGTTTGTGCATCTCCGTGCATTCATTATTTAATAACTGAAAGGTTGCTCTGTTTGGCTCTAGATCAGGTGACTGATTGGATCATTGAAGAATAACCCATTTCTTTGCCTTCAGAAATTCATACTGCTTTTACAGTATGCTTAGGACCATAATGCTCTGCACTATGGCCATTTGCACTGTGAAACCCCATCTGATCAGTTTTGCAGCATTTGGCTCAATGTGAGGAGAGACTATAGCCCTGTACGCATCAGTATTTAGCCTGATACTTTTCACAGCAGTCACATCATCACTAAACGCTAATGACTGGGTTCCACTGTTCGATATGGATCCCCATTCCATAACAATATCTCCACCATATTTAACATATAAGCTTTTTGCTGTCTCTCGGATAGGTTTATTGTGGTTTTTCAGGTCTTTTGTTGCTGCTGACCTGGCCAAAGCTGTCCGCCTTTCTAAGAAGGCACCAGATTGTTGATTTGGCCACTCCTAAAGTTTTTGCTGTCTCTCGGATAGGTTTAATGTGGTTTTTCAGGTTTAAAAATGGCTTCCCTTGCTTACATTGACAAGTGGACTTCGTGTTAAACGTTTCAGTAAAGAGTTTCCTAAGCAAATTCAGCACAATTGATGAATTTGTCATGCAATAAAAAGGAACTGTCTTCACCTTTCCATTAAATTGCTTCCCAGTTGTCCAATTACTTTTCTTTTTTGGGCGTTGAAAATGATCGACTGTATATACAGTCATGGCTGTAATTCCTAAACAGTTAATGCAGTATTTTTTTTTAAACCCACTGAAATAAATGTGAAAATCTGCACCTCAGTCCTATCTTGATTGTTTGGTTTCATATCCATTGCGGTGGTGTGTAGAGGCAAATTTACAAAACTTTGGCATTGTCCAAATAATTATGAGTCATAATATATAACTACATGTTGTTTTGCACTGTAAGGTTTAGATGCTGTTTCTTAAATGTTGTTTCAGTCTGTTCTGGAACATAAGATTTACATTTTTATTATTCAATAGTTAACAATAAAGCTGTAAAATGAGGAGAAAAAAAATCTTTATGGTCCTTGTAACCTTCAGGTTGTATATGCTGGGATTATTGGTAGGTGGTTGAAAAAATAAAAGCAAAGATCTCCAACAAACAGCTGACTTTAGTCCTTATAGTTGCCACAAAAAAAAAACCCTGAATCCGGTTAAACAATGCAAGCCATGATACCCTTTTTACATAGGATTCACAAATCTTGTGTAAATGTATTCACCAAACCACAGACAGACTGGATTTATACCGTTGCACCAAACAGAGGTGACTAGTTAGCTGTTAGACTGATGTTGTTGCCTGAATAAAAAACTTTTTCTTGTAAAAATGGGAGGTGAAATTGTGATCAGAGTTAACAGTTACAAGCACCTAGGCGAGAGCGTTTAGCTATAATAATGTAAAATTAAACCGAGTGGTACACTGTGCATCAGTGTGTTGACTGTGCTATGACTTGGCCAAAGTGTAATTACAGGTAGTCTATTTCCACAGTGTTCAAACTTAGTTGAAATAAGAGCATCACAGCAGGAGTAACAGTACAAGTGGTTAAAGTAAAATGTTTTCTCACCTGAAAAATGAAAACAAGTGAATATTGCCCTCTCCTCCACCCAACCTCCGTTCTCTATTTTCTCCCGCTGTTGTCAACCCACACGTATCTCTCTTTTTTCCCCTCTCATCTGATCTGCATGTTTACAAGATGGAGGGATTTCTCTCTCCATCTGGGGAGATTAGCTGTCCAAGGCTGTCCCTTCTGCATACAAGATATAAGGATGAACGGAGAATTGGACAGACACACTTCTCCTCCTCCTCACTGTCCATCTTTCCTCAGTAGAGCAAAAAAAGAAACTTGATTGCGAGATGTTCTGTGGTGGCTGTTATTACAATTTGGAACCAGTCTGTCGTGAGTGCTTAGCTTGACGCGATGGTGGATGGGTTTTGCCTGATCGTCAAATGAAACCTTTCTCCTTTACCTTTTCTGTTTCATCCACAGATGACTCTGTGCCCTCCAGTGACAGTTTGTCAGACTCCAGCCCGCCCGCCCCTGGTGTACCTACTCAGGTGGTCCAATCAGTGCAGACCACCCCACAGGTAAGATGCACATATATGAACATGTGAATTTGCCATGACTATGTCGGAGCAAGCGTAACTTTGTATTTGCTCGTATCTGACGCTCTGGCTTTATGCATCAACAGAGGTCAGTGTTGCAAGCCGTGTCTCAGGCAGCCAAGAGGAATCAGGCAGGCCACGTCAACAATCTACAGTCTGTACATATAAACCCAGAGGTAAGGAAGATCATTCCTCTCATCGCGTCATCATCATGTCAGTCATGGCACACCACTTACGTTCATCTGGAACAGCACACCACAGCCATTAGTTGTATTCCTTAATAGCCTGCTATCATACAATTAAGTTAACCAATTGGGTTTAATTAATGTGTAATCATCATATTGAGTCCACAGTATATTACTGAAGACCGGGGGAACCTCGTGGGGCAGTCAAAGACACAGTTAATTTTCAGGACTTGAAGAAAAGATAGGTGAAAGCAAATCGAATATAGTCACACCAGCATCGTGTATTAAGCTTGCATTTCATTCGGCTGTCTCCAAGGGTCCAAATAAATCAACTAATCGATTAAATTGAATAAGGAGTCTCTACAGGACAGGAGTGAACACTTCCCAGCTCTAAGACTTAATTAGCCTTAACCAAACTCACTCCTGTAGAGTCATTGGCTGTGAGCACATTCTGAAAAAAGTGACTACCTTTGTATTTTCCTTATCACTTTTCCCCAGCTTTGATGGGAAACATCAGGAAAAAGACAGATATTCAAAGAAAAATGAATGAATGAAGCCAACTGCGTGTAATAATGTGATGGCAGATGTTGTTGACAGTGATGTCCTGTGTTGATACGTACTATAAAGTGCATCTTGTATACTAACTCCTCTGCAAGCATGGTTAGAGTTTTTAAAAAAGGTATATAGTTTTTCAGTCGCAAATGTGAAATCAAAAAGTTTAGCAGTCTTGTTGACACTGTGCCCACTCGTATTTTATGTTTCGGTTGGAGAGCTGATCCAGCTTTCCTTCATTACAATATTTATGCTGTGAAGTAAAATGTGACTAATTATTGACGGCATAACTGATGCATGTTACGTTTCACTGCACCCTGCTCTTCACTTTGAATTACATTAGTTATATCATTAGATGAAAAATGCAACTGTTAAGTCATGTTGATCACAGTTAGTGTGTCACTTTAAATTGTGAGATGTGGGGTGCCATCTCCTTTCCTTTAGGAGGGATGGTCCAGTGTATCCTATGCTAAAGGAGGACTTCACTCAGTTCCTGCAACCCTTTAATTGTGTAAATCTCCTTTTTGCTCATTTTTCAGGTGGAGCATGTGTACTCTGGCCAGGCCCAATATCTGGATGGAGCAGGAGATGCAACTTTCACCACACCCACCATGTAAGTAGTAAAGCACCTGCTCTGTCTGTTTGTTCTATGCTCACACATTCAGTTACACACACTCTGAAACATTGCTCGTCACAGACAAATTGATATATTTCGGTGTCTGTGTCTTTTCTTGTCCAGTCGTCCGAACAATTACCCCTTCTCCGAGTCGCCCCTGTACTCCCAGACACCTCCTACGTCTGCCTCCACCTTCTACGAGACCACTCCCAGCTCTGACTCAGACATCACTGGATCTGTGACTTCGCAGCCAGTTTCTGTGGCAACAGCAGGAGCCAGTAGCACAGTAGCTGCTGCAGGTGGAGGTGGTTACGTTATTCAAGGAGGTTATGTCTTAGGAGCAGGAGGAACACCAACAGCAGGCGGAGGAGGACAGAGTTACTCCAGCCCCAACTCTCGTGCCCCACCTGCTACTGTGAGTTGAAAAGTTGAAAGTGAAGCACATCTATGATTCATGACAGCCTGCCACCAAAGGTTCAAATACTGAGCCCTGTCACGTCCTTCTTCCCCAGGTGCAGTGGCTCTGTGATAATTACGAGGGGGCTGAGGGGGTGAGTTTACCTCGCTGCACCCTCTACTACCATTACCTACTCCACTGCCAGGAGCAGAAACTAGAACCTGTTAATGCTGCATCTTTTGGAAAACTCATCAGGTCTGTCTTCATGGGGCTGCGTACACGGCGATTAGGAACCAGGTACACAAAAACACACATACATGAACCGTGAGAGACCAGGCTCTCGGGGCTTTATCATAACTATTATCCTGTGTATGTTTCAGAGGGAACTCTAAGTACCACTACTATGGTCTGAGGATCAAATCCGGGTCGCCTCTGCTCAGACTGATGGATGAACAACAGCACATGGCGATGAGGCAGCAGCCTTTCTCACAGAAAAACAGGTAGCCACCCATACACTCTAAAATTTGTCCTTGAGCCATTACAGGTACTGAGCTTCTAAATATAGTATGAAATGCTAGTAGAGTACATCATTGCTGAAAAATATTCCTCCTGTGGTTTATGATTTAAATCTATGCATGGATGACATTTCGTTCTTATCCACAACTGGTGCTGTTGTCAAGTTTTATGTTATTTTGTCAAAACTGAACATCTTGTGTGAAAACAAAAATATGTAGCAATACAACATTAAACTGTCCCGATAACTCTGGCTCTGTTTCTATGGAAATGGTGTGTCAAATAGGGTAAAGCCAGTTCAGAAGTCACAGGGGATCGCCAACGGCACAGCAGGCGGGATAGGTCAACAGCAGGGCTCGACACTTTGTGACATTTCGGCCCAGGTGCAACAGTACCAGCAGTTCCTAGGTGAGAAACACCTGCACATTGTTCATCGTTGTTTCTTTTTAGTTTATTGGATAAGCAGTTAAAAAAATGGATGGATGTGATTTTATTTCAAATGATACTGAATCAACTCTGCGTGTTTCCTGTTTCCTGTCTATTATCATGTGCAGAGGCATCAAAGCCATTACCGGACTTT
Organism: Benitochromis conjunctus; assembly: GCA_015052645.1. Taxonomy (NCBI): domain Eukaryota; kingdom Metazoa; phylum Chordata; class Actinopteri; order Cichliformes; family Cichlidae; genus Benitochromis; species Benitochromis conjunctus. The sequence goes on from VOQK01017588.1 coordinate 15,178, forward strand.
GTGGAAATTGATCTTCAAGATCAAACCCTGCCCGATGGGATCCTTTTAGAGCACATCAAGGCCTTTCAGACACTGTACAGAGAACACTGTGAGGTACGCATCTTAGACAAAGGAAATGATACAGAGACTGAATATAATAGACATGCTTTCCACGTGTGCATACTTATTTCTCTTGCCATTTCTTTTTGCCATTTAAAAAAAAAAGCAAGGTTCTTGTAGTCATTGTAAAGCACAGTAACATCAGCATCAAAAGAAATGCTAAGCAGTTAAACAGAAACATTGAAGTGAAGTTGAGCTCATTTCCAAAGTAGCTTTGGATGATTCACACAGCTCAAAATAATCTTTATTTTATGTTGGACATTGGTGCAGCCCAGTTTCTTCTAATTTTCTGTCCCGTGTAAATAAACATCGGGTTTGACTCGCTGAGCCTTTTACTTGAAATTTTTAACATAAATACAAGCATCCACCATCGCAGTGTTACACATGTAGGTCCCATCCACACCTCTGTGATGCTATATGTGATCCTCGCAGGCTATTCTGGATGTGATGGTCAACCTTCAGTTTACTCTCGTGGAGACTTTGTGGAAATCATTCTGGAGGTTTAGCCAGAGCAATGATGCAGAATCTCTCAGCCTGTAAGTATCGCAGACACACTTAAATGTGTGCACCCAAGCGTCTCCTGCTGAAACTTAAGCTGATCAGCTGTTTCACATGTCCCCCCAGACACAACGAGTCTGAGAAGCGATTGCCCAAATCGTGCCTGGTGGTGCTGTGTAAGTTTGAGCCAGTGCTACGCTGGACAAGAGAGTGCGACAACCTCCTCTACCAGACTCTGGTGGAGATCCTCATCCCTGATGTACTGAGACCCATTCCAAGTAAGTTACTAAGGACATGTATAAACATTTTAATTTTCTGTGAAACCCACCTGAATACTTTCAGTGCTGTTTTAGTAATGTATACTGTATTTAAGAATTATACATTACGCCTAATTTAAAATGGAAACAAATGTTCCTGTGTTTTTGTATATCCCTTTAAATTGTGACTTTCCTCTTTGCATCACTGCCATCAGGTGCCTTAACTCAGGCCATCCGTAACTTTGCCAAAAGTCTGGAAAACTGGTTGACCGGTGCCATGATGAACATCCCAGAGGAGATGGTTCGCATAAAGGTATCTGTATTGTTTTTACACTGAGCTCTGTATCTGTGCTTTAATTTAGAACTTTTTATTTAATACACAGGTGCATCCTTTAGCACTTAGCTCACCTTAGCTCACCAAATGTAAGCTGATAGGTGGGATTTGTGATGTATTTTCTGACTTGGTGGTTTTTAATGCTGCCATATTGTGATGGAAAAATGTGACTCGTCCTCTTTATGGCTCTTTTTGACAAGGGTGCTTTATTTCCTTCTACTTGCTTTTCCTTTCAGGTGGTGTGCATTGGCTCTTTCTCCCAGACGCTGCGTCGTTACACCAGTCTGAACCACCTGGCCCAGGCTGCCCGGGCCGTCCTCCAGAACTCTGCTCAGATCAACCAGATGCTCTCCGACCTCAATCGGGTTGATTTCACTAACGTACAGGTCTGCCAGTGCTGCTGTCTGTGTCTCCTGCTATTACCTGCTGCTGTACATCAGTGGTTTTTAAATTAAACAGCAGAGTGCTCACTGCTTGCCTGCGTCCCCCTCAGGAACAGGCATCCTGGGTTTGTCAGTGTGAAGATCGTGTGATCCAGAGGCTGGAGCAAGACTTTAAAGCGACTCTGCAGCAGCAGAACTCTCTGGAACAGTGGGCTACCTGGCTAGATAGTGTTGTTTCCCAGGTCCTAAAGCCCTATGAGCACAACCCTATGGCCCTGCCAAAGGCTGCAAAGGTTTTCCTACTCAACTGGTCCTTCTACAGGTGAGGGGAAATGGGAGAAAATGTGCCTTGTAAAGTTGCAGTTTTATGTTAAAGAAACATTTTCTGAATCTTTTCTTCTTTTCGCCAGTTCTATGGTAATCCGGGACCTGACTCTCCGCAGCGCTGCAAGTTTTGGGTCCTTTCATCTCATCCGCTTGCTGTATGATGAGTACATGTACTACCTGATCGAGCACAGAGTGGCTCAGGCTAAAGGAGAGACTCCCATCGCAGTCATGGCAGAAGTATATACCTGAACACACACTCATACTCGTATTCCACTTTTGAATTAAGTTTATAAATGTGCTTTCTTTGCTGTGGACACAGTTTGCCAGTACTGTCAAGAGCCGGACCTCACAAGACATTGAAAAAGGTAAATGAGTATGGTTTTCCTTAAATTCTCTTTTATTAGGATTTCCCATAAACACCAGCCTTAGCCTTAGCTGTTTTGCTACTTTGTAACCACAGCAGTTGCCCCCTGCTGGCCATTACAAAGAATGCTGGATTAATGCACTTCTGCATTGGCTTCACTTTTCAGACACTCGTCCATCTTTTATAAAACTCTTTGCCTTATAGATTTTTTTTTAAAAATGCAAACAATATAGAGGTTCCCCTGAGGGGAGGTTTTTATTACAGTATGTTGACATTGGCAGTTTTTAGAGATCATTTATGGTGATGTCAGTATTATTAATATGGAAATGTAGCATATTTTCTTTTTGTGAGGTCGAAACAAAAGTGCAAACTGCAACAGGCCAACACTAAGCATGGCACCACGGTGCCATGCTTAGTGTGTTTACTTACTGTCTTTCTTGTCTCAGAAGAAGAGGAGGAGGATGACGATGAAGATAGTGAGGAGGACAGCGGAGATTTGGTGCTGCAGTCCAGCTCTCTGAGCGCGGTTGATGATGAGAAGGAGGTGATGGAACCGCCAGCCAAACAGCCCAGGACAAACATAAGTCTGCACACGCTCAATGAGACCCACAGCACGCCACCTTAGCTAATCACCTGTACGGTTAGCACAATGTTTGACACATGCCTTTGCTTTAAGTTTCAAATCATGTCATCTCGTTCTGTCGCCCCGCGTGAGCTCCTGGTTTGCATGTTTGGTCGTCTGTGGTGAGAAAGTGGGAGGGCCTTTTGCCAAATTTTCTATGCTGTACTGTTTGTGCCGCAGACCTTTCTGTTTGCCTTCACTTAATCATTTCACAATCCTCCCCTCGTTCCCTGTGCCTTCCCTGCCTTTTCAGTGGCTGTGCCTGCCCAGCCTGAATTATATATATATCTATATATATATACGCATATTCTTGATTCCCTCCCATCCCGCCTTAACCACTGACCTGATTGCTGTGGAGAGATTCCTTGCCCTCTAAACTCAAATATCACTTTAATTACCTTTAACACAATGACTATGCAGGGGAGCTGGACTTGTGAATGAATGGTATTGTCTGAAAAATCTATTTGTTTAAGAGAAGCGTCTGGAATGATACTGCATCATGAATTTTTGTTGGCACATGGACGTTGAGTGAAAGGTATTTGGCTTTTTAAATGTGACTTCTTATTAATTTGGCCAACTAACTGATACGCTGTGCCTTTTGAGAGATTTCTAGGCTTAAAAAAAAGGTTGTGCTCTATATATTCTGTATCGGTGGTTTAATAAATGAAGGTCCTGTGAAGTAGTCGTGGTGTCGTCATGAACTTTAGAAGAAGAAAAAAAAAGGTGATCGTCTAGTTTTGTAATGATTCCGCCTGGTTTGTTGTTCTTCATCCATTCGTCATCCATCCTTTCTTTCACACACAAGTAGAGATGACTTAAGTGCAAATCCCACACACACACAAATGCACACACGCTTTCATAGATACTGTTCAGCGCATGTGTGGGCAACACAAGGCCAAAGCTTTTCCCACCTGATCAGCTCCACGTATTTTGCAATCTTTGTACCAGCTTGATGTACCAGCTATCTCAAAGTTTTTGTAGTGTAAGAGTAGACGTTTATTTTCAGAAAGTGTGTATGCTGGACGTTTGTAGATAACTTATATTATGTACCTTTTTGTGAACGCCGTAATATATCCAAAATATTTCTATGTTGTTTAACCATTATTGCCTTAAAAAGTATGTTGTGGTATGTCCATCAACCAGAGTCTTGAGCTATATTTTTATTGTGATGATGGACCAAGCATGTGAGTATGGTGACTTAAAATTAACCCCCTCAAAGAGCACACGCTCAACCAGCAGCAATGTGTAAGTGTGGGACTGAGGGGAAAAGAAATAAAAAATATTATAATAGTAGTGGGATGTCCCTCAGGACCACCTGATTACAAAGATGTCACCAAAGAAACATTACTAAGGAGAAAAAAAAAAGTATGTTTACATTTATATATATATATATAAATATATATGTGAGAGCAGGCTACAAAATCTGACTCGAATTAAAATCAACCACTAACTGCGATGTCATACAAACTGTGCCGTGGATTCTGTCCCTTGCTTGTGCTGCAGAACCATTTCTGTACAAGGTTCTCGCTGTTATTCTGAAGACCTTTGTACTTAAACCTGTGATCAACGTTTGTAGCTTTATTCTTACTGTTATAACTAAAGAGATGTGATTGCTATCTAAAACGTGTGCCAGACTGTTTTTCCTTCATTCCGTGTTGTTCTTGGATTTTCTTTCTTAACCACAGTTTCCAACTGGAGGTCTACGGCAAAACATCAGTTTGGTTTGTGGGACAGGGACAATTCCTGCGGTCTTGTAGCCACTTTAGGGGGATCACGTTTCTCAGCCTCCCTGGAAAAGTTTACGCCACGGAGGATGAGAGTTCATCAGTTAGTTAAACCTCAGATTCATGAGGAATACTTTGGTGGGAGTTCGCAGATTTGATTGTGTCCCTCAGTCAGTCTTGGGTCCTTATACAAAATAATCCTGGGGTTGTACAAGTCAGACCTGATGGATGGCCTGTGGGTTCACTTCAGCTAAGACAGGACATCAGGGACCATTTAATGAACAGTAAAAGGTAAACCTAAACTTAATTTTCTCTGTACTTAAATTATATATTATCTGGGACATTGTGGTATTAGAATAAAAATAACACTTAGAATTTAAAGGAAATAAAATGATCTTACAATCCACAAAATAGGAAACATTACCATCTGAAAAAAGACAAAACACTTTCTTGCAGCATAAATGTTTTTCCATTGTCCACTTTAATTAAAGAGCAATAACACAAAATCTCCAGGAGCCACATATTAAGTGCTTTGAGAGGTTGATTAGACTAGAAAGTTGTTCTATTAATACATTCAACTTGTAAAATATATATTTTTAAAAGTGTTAATGTCACATTATACAGAACAATCTGTTTTACGGCTATAGGAGATGAACAAAATCTGATAAATTGTCCAAACGTCTGTAGGCTCCAGACGACCAAACTTGACAATGTAAAAAAGAAAGATTCTGAGGGTGAGGAGGTAGATAAAACCAAGCCCGTGACACCTTTTTAGCCTCACTGCAAATACCCAGTACTACCCTAACAAACCCAAATCTCAATTGCTTTGTGTAGTGCACGTCTGACGAGACTGTACAATGTTTTTTAAAAGAAGTTTTTGTATTTGATTTGGATGCTAATCAGTTAAACATGTGGAGTACTTTTACCTCTCTTCTGTACACACTTTCCTTGAGCCAAACCAGCTCTTCGTGTCTTTATAATTTAACTTTGGTACAAGACCGTGTAATGTCTGTTCCAATGTTGGACCTGTTCTGTTTTGTATGTAAATGGTTCCAGTTAGGGAACCAGCACTGCTTCAGCTGAAGTCACATGACAAATTTTGTGGTATTCATTTCCCCTCCAGGCAAGATCTTCTCTGCAGACTTATATTATTTTGATGTATCCAGTTATCATCAGAGCACACTCGTAAGGCTTTTGAACATTTTATTTAAACAAAAGATCCCAGCAGAATACAGTCTGTATTCCATGCTGTGATTCATACAGAACGGCAGCAGCCAGCAGAGCAGGTCACTCCTGCTTCCACTGACAAGATTTTAAAAAAACAAACAAAAAAACAACAAAAAAAACCCAAAAACGGAAATCAAGAAATCAAGTAAAGCAGTAGAGTTTTTCAAATACTGCAGCTTTACACACAGCTGGACAGAGCCGGTCCACACTGGATGAGAAACGAGTTCAGAAGCAGCAGAATCTGTTAAATTTCTCTCACACACGCACACAACCACCTTGTGCACATCACACAGGTACAGATATCACATACATTCAGTTACTAACACAGACAATAAAACTGCCTTAATATATAAAAACAAAAGTAAAAATGAAGTCTTTGTTCAGTCCAGCTCTTGGTTTTGGTTGTTACAACAATTCAGTACACAATTACAAAAACAAACAAAAACCTTTACAGTATTTCATCTGGTTCTTTGTTCGGCTTTAGCGACACGTGCTACAAACGGAGCCTCCGATTAAGGTCGATACTGCAGGTGAGCTCATGTCAATGTGTACGTCTGTGTGCTTTTCTTTATGTTGTTTCGACACATGGGGATCTCTTCTTCCTTCATAATACAATCCAGGTACATCGGTCACTATCTGCCAACACTTGCAGAGACGAGCCTGCAAGTGAGAAGATGAGCAAGACTTAACTCCCTAATTATTTTTTTTTATTTACTGATGCAAACTAAAAACAGTAAAGTTTTTAAGGAAGAGGAGTCAGATCTCTATTTTTCTTTCAGTATAAGGAAGTAACATTAGTTTGGATTAAAGCTGCACAGTGAATCATTCTTTACTTTTTTCTCAGTTGACTTCTAGTATTAAATTAGTAATTTAATAGATGAGGTGGAATATGATTTTATCATTGGTAACATAAAAACTGATCCCATATATTTAAAAAAACAAAGCAATCAATTCATCTTTTCAGTCAGTCAGAAACATTAGTCCAAATACACAATATTCAAAGTCCTTCTAACATCTGAGAAGTCTCATCGTTTAATGTTTTTGATGTGCTTTTGGTCTTTGAGCAGCAAATGGGGCACAGAAAGCCTACTGCTGTCAAATGAATCATCGGTCCTAAATACAGCAACAGCAAGTGCAGTTTTTTTTTTTTTTGCACTAGAAAGTCAAACGCTTTTTTGTTTATTCTGACCTATCTTACAGCTCACTAAGGCCTCATTTCTCCAAAAATTCCTCTTAACACTTTCCGAAGCTGTACCCAGTACCCATCTCTCTGGCCTATTTCACTTTGGACCATTTGGCAGTTTTTATTTTTGACAGGTCTATTTGAGAGGACTTATAAACACAGAAACAGATAAACATATACTCACCCTTGTGGAGAGCATCATTGGTCATGCGGTTGATGTAGCGGGAGCTGCTCTCAGGGACAAGCCACTTCATCACCGTGTTCACACAGGACTTCCTGTACGAACTCCAGACGGTCCCACTGACGGACAGACAAAAACCTTTCAACACAACTGAACTAACAAGAAACAGGAGGCAGACAGACACCTGTGTATGTGGTACAGTGTTGCAGGCCTCACCTTGTCTGACCCTTGACTTCTGTGAGGTCGCCAACACCCACAGTGCGACACACACCCGTGTTGAGGTCCCAGCTAACCTGCAAGTTGGAATGGTACGTGTTTGGCCTGAAAACAAAAAGAACCACCGGGTCAATAATCCAAGGCGGGTGAAACAGGTGAGGGCGGAGGTGGCTTTAGAGTAAACGAGCAGGCAAAGTACCTGCAGTGCTCCTCGTCAGAGTTGGAGAATGCTAGTAACAGCAGACCAATGTTGATCATCACAATGTTGGTCTCTGGACACACCTGATACAAATACAAAAACATGTTACCTACATGCAAAGTGTTCTTCCATGGTTTCATGCGTTAAAAATATAAAATTAAAATGAGGGAAATCTGAAATTTTCTAGTTGGAGAAAACTAGTGGACTAGAAACAGCAAAGTAATACAATCTAATGGACAATGTTAAACACTGGCTATACAAAGATTGTGTGTATTTAAGCCCTGTTTTTTATTTTTTTTATTTAATTTATTTATTTATTTAACCAGAAAGTCCTTTGAGATTAATATCTCTGTTCTTTTTTTTAAGGGAGATGTAGCCAAGGAAACACATCTTTACAAGCTTGCAAAAATGATAAAGCTGCATTTTCCATAAACAGACAGAAACACATAATCTGAAATCCACCTCTGGAACAACAGTTGCACTCTTCAGTTACAGAATCATTTATAAGCGCTTCAAATCCCCCAGCAAAACAAAAACATTAGGCTTTAGTTGTTGTTGTCGTGAAGGTTACTCTGTGACCAAGGTGCAAAAAAGATGCCTCCAAGT
>VOQK01017593.1:45437-55607 GCA_015052645.1 Benitochromis conjunctus
ACGGGAATGGGGGGGGGGGGGGGGGGAAATGGGTTCACCTAAAATAGGTATCTTTTAGTGAAGACAGTTGCAACTAATGAAAACTTTTAATAATACATGTCTCTAGATTCAAGCCTTATTTTATTTATTTAATTTATTTTGTACTAATGCAAGGTGACCTTGAGGGTCTTTAAAGGCGCTGATGAATAAAATGTATTGCTATTATTATTATAAATTGAAAATGAAAGATATTAGGATGGAGTCACTTTTCTTTGCAGTATTTCAGTAATTTTATGTCTTAATGATCTCGTTTGCATTCCATAAATTATTGGATTCAAATTAGCAGGGACAACATGAAATAAAACAGATGCAATTTTCCTTAAGTCTGGGTAATTTGGGAAGCGATGCAATATGATTGTTAAAAATCCCAACCCGAGCATGATCAGATAAAGAACAAGGTGGCTTGCACACGTTTGCAGTGCTCTGTTATTCAAGTGTTTGTTTTTCTTAATCCAACAAATGTGAGCAATTCTAAAATAGGTGGCAGCTATGCTCCCAATTGAACTAGTAAACAGCAGCACAGTGAAAAAGAGTCCATAGATGTTGTTGATGGACACGTCCTCACAAGAAAGCTTGAATAGTGATGCGTTGTCACAATAAGCATTTTGTATAATGGATCTGCAGCGGGACAGCCTCATAGTAAGACCTATTAATATAGACACAAGTCCTACTGACATACCCCAGGCAGCTGCGGACAGCCCAATTACAGTTCTGGTTGTCATAATGGAACTATACCTTAAGGGGTGGCATATCGCCACATATCTATCAATTGCCATAATGATGAGAATCAGATGTGAAGCTGATCCAAATGTGTGACTTTGAAAAGCCTGAACCACACACTGTTTGTAGGTGATAAACCGTTCGGTTGTCAAGACGTGAGCCATTAGCTGAGGTAGCAGGACTGTGTTACCTATGAGATCATTGACAGACAGGTTACAAAACAGAAAGTACATTGGCTGGTGCAAACTCTTCTGAGAGATGATAAGCACCAGGACTCCAATGTTAGAAAAAAGCAGGATGAAGTAAACAAAGAGCAGTAAAAGAAAAAGAGGATACATTAACTCTGGAGAAATTTCAAAACCTTGGACCTCCAGGATATCGGTTGAGACTGTTTCATTTTTTTCCATTCTCTGTACTTAATGGGAAACCTAAAAGAGAAAACATTGACACTGAAACACGATAAATGTCCCAGTATGTGAAAGATGAATGCACATACGTATTATACTTTTTTTTTTTGGCCTGGAAAAAAAACATCAACAACAATAAAATATGATTACAAAATGCTTCAGGATAACAAAATTAGAAAAACAAACACAAAATTAAATTAAATTAAACTTTTTAAAAAAACCCATTACCTTCAATTGAAATATTCAGTAATCAAATTCTGTCTTGTTCTGTTGCCAAAAACGTTTTTGATTCATTTTCAAATGTGGTGTATAATAACAACAACAACAAAAAGAAACCAATATTTACACCCTAAAACCATAACCATAAACCAAGGATAAAGGTACCTACAGTGTAAAGTGAAAATGCAGATTAAATACCAAATAAATGCTTAACAAAACCTACAACAGTGGGAAGTCACGGTGTTTTAAGCTGCTAGTGTTTTGTAGCTTGGCTGTGGAGGAGGGAATCCCATCAGCAGCTAGAGCTCACTGACTTTTATCTTCAGGGTGTAACATTTGATATGAACTTACTGGCTGCTGCATTTCAGCTGCAGTTCTATATTTACCAAGGGCTCCTTATAGATTCCCACATGAATTAATATGGAGCTTGATATTTAATTCTTGTCTAGATGCATGGATGTTTTATTTTCAAACTTTTGAAAATAAATGTAACATGCACATTTTAAATTATTCACAAGAATGAGGAACAGCTAATAATGGTCAGTGTGTATCCCTGAAAATTGTACTCTTTCAACTTTTCACTTTATGTTTGTGACCTGCACGCCACCTGCAGTCCAGACACATGAACAAAGCAATGGGGTATGGAAACAATGTGAACTGCTCCTTTATGGAGTTCTCATTACCAGCAAGTGCAACTAAGCGTTATAGACATAACCGCTGATGCAGCAAATAGGGGGCTCTGAGAAGGAAGTATAATTCATTTGCAATTGTATGATAAAAATGCAAAGGTTAGTTTAAGGGATACTGACTGATTGACTGATCGTGAGGTTGTAGAACCACATTGAGTTCTGCCAGCTAATAAACAAAGACTAGATTGTGTGACAGATAGTGTAATTACTGTATCTGACCACAGTGTTTCCACACATCAGTAATGGTCAGTAATCAGTAATGGTGTGGAGCATTTCAAACTTAAGTGTTCTTTCAGAATTAGGGAAAATACAGAAATAGGGTTTTTTTGCCCCTACCTAGTCTCACACTTGTGGTCATAACATCAAAACTAACAGCGTGAGTGAAAGTGAAACCCCCCCCCCAAAAAACATACGCATTAAGTTGTTCTAAATGTTGAGATACGTGTTGTTTGTGTTGGCATTCTAAAAATTAGTGAAATTTGTGGCATAGAAATAGTAGCACTGTATTTGATAATATGCGGCATCATGGTTATAAAGTCTAACAGCTGCTGGGAGGAAGGACCTGCGATAAAGCTCCTGTGTGCACCTAGGATTTATTTAGTTTTGACTGAATTACATATAAGAAAAAAAAGGCCCTGTGGCAAACTGAAGTCCAGGGTTTACTCTGCCTCTTTCCATGTATTTTCATGATTTTCCATGTATTTCAACGAGTGCTCTATAAAGGGACAAGCGCATGTAAGACAGTAAAAGTAGGAAAATATCCTCTAAACTGGCATTTTTCAATATCTCATATCAACACTAACAACTGAAAATGAACCAGGGGCTTTCACTGGGGCAATTTCAAATTCCCCAAATGTGAATGTGTTTATGTTCCGATGAACCGTGTCATCAGATAAGTCAACCACTCAAATAAACAATCAAGCAGAAAAATACCTTAACCTTACATAGAAAGGCCTGAGACAGTAAACTCAACCTATGCCCTTTTCTGTGGATCAGTACTAAAAAGAGCAAATAATGTAGTAAGTGGGTCAAATGAATTATCAAAGCAGCTCAAGGGTTCATCATGTCCATTTCCCAGGGGAAGATGATTAGTCCTAATGTCCGTACTGCCCTTTTCTGTGAGTATGTTCCCCATAGCCTGCCGTGATCACTTCAGAGCTTTGTTTCAATTAGTATTCTTTCATACTTTCTGGAAAGGCTGGACATTGTAATCATTAAACATGCATTTTTGTCTTTCTCTTTATTATCATGTCAGAACTTTTTGAAACTGTTGTTTCTACATTGCAAACGAATGTATCGAATTTAAACCAAGAGCAGCGTTATCGTACATAAGTTGTTAAAATAATTTACTTCATTGCAAAGTCAGTGATGAAAGTTTATAAAAATCAAATGTTCACACATTATTATGTTAAATACAACTCCACTTAACAACTTGTAAACATCTGAGTCATACACACCTCCCAGGAGTATTATTAAAAAACAATCCTCATTAGCAAATAAAACAGTGTATCATTTTAGACTAGAGGTTTACTTTTTGTCCGGGGATTAATTAAAATGCGAGTCAGTTGATAACACATCAATTAATCAAACTTCTAAGGGGCTCATTAGAAATATGTTTTGACAAAGTAATCGAGCATTTGGCTGATGTAATTCTGCCTAGTTAAAGTGGTTCCAGTTACATAATAGTTGTATTATAGTTATCACAGCTCTGAAATTTATTTTAAGAGCTGAAGTTATATTAAAGGTGAATAAAAATATATTTTATTATTTCTGTGGCTGTACTTTATGGTATATCATATTGTTATGTTAATGCAGCATTTATGCTATAAAACAAATTAAACAGAAGATCAGTTGGGAGAAATACTTCTAAAGTATTATTTGCAGTACTATATACCAACATATCTTTACTTTGATAATAGACTTTATTATTTATAATTAATATTTTTGAAAGCTCAAACAACTTTGAATATTTGGTACCGTCATCTGATTTAAAGAAATGTAACATCAGTAAAAAGTGAAACAAACTTTCTAACCCATCTCACCTTCGACTGAAAGGTGCTGCTGTGATAAAAGGCACTGGTTATCATAAAGTCTCATATACACAATGGTGCATATAAAAACAGGAAAAGACAAACTGTTTTGTGTCAGACGAGAGTTTTCTTTTTTTTTCTTACCTAAAACATTTTCCTACATTTAGCCTGTAATTAACCGATGGTTATTTTAACAGCAATGCCCTTGACATGAGTTTATTTTGCTAAATTAAGTCAAACCTTTTATTACTTTATTTGGATACTGAATACAAACTTAACAAAAATATTCATTTTTTTTTAAATTACTGTGACTTCAGTACATCTTTTATTGCAATTCTTTGTAAATCCATTGATAATCCCAGAGGTATACGTGTCATGGGGTGACGTATACATGTCCTGGTCATGGTGATTTTAATAAAGCAAGAGAAGCACAACAGTCCTAAAGCACTTTAGGCAACATTACATTTGAAAAGTGGCATGTTGCAAAACCTTTGATCTCTGTAAATATTGACTTGATTTTAACAGTAATGTAAAAAGATTTCAGTGACAATGTTTAGTGATGTAAATTCACACTTGTCTTTTTTTAACTTCTTAAGATTAAAATGGAAAACCAGTCCTTTGAATTTAGTTCTGAGTTAACCCTTGATCCATTTGTTGTCCCACCTGGAGGAAAGTATCCTATATTTTTTCTTGGCATTTCAATTTATATTTTTGGAATTTCTTGTAACCTCACCTTGTTGGCTTTAATCATATTGAACAGAAACCTTCACAAACCCATGTATTTCATCCTATTTAGTCTTCCACTCAACGATCTCACAGGACTATCTGCAATGTTACCAAAAGTACTTTCAGATCTTGTTACAGAGACACACAAAATACACTATCTTCTCTGTGTTTTACAGGCATTCCTGCTCCACATGTATGGTGGTGGTATTTTGTTTATTCTTGCAGCAATGTCCTTTGACCGTTATGTTGCTATTTGCATGCCCTTGCGCTATAGCTCTGTCATGACACCAAGAGTTGTTAGTTGTATCATTGCACTAGTTTGGGGTCTTGACTTTGTCTTGATTGTATCGCTGTTCTCTTTGCAGACAAGACTTTCGAGGTGCAAATATGTTGTTATGAATGTCTTTTGTGATAACCCATCTCTCCTGAAGCTGACGTGTGGAAACACAACAGTCAATAATATTATCGGACTGTTTAACACTGCTGTCATACAAGTTGTAAGCGTATCCATTCAGGTGTATTCCTATGTTAAAATTCTCATCACTTGTGTGGTTACAAGGAAATTAGAAACAAAGGCAAAAGCTGTCAGCACGTGTGTTGCACAGTTAGTTATACTGGCCGTGTTTGAGGTTGTGGGGACAGTCACGATTTTATCTCACAGGTTCAAAAATGTCCCAGTTGACATGCAAAAGATAATGGGCATGCTAATATTTATTGTACCTCCACTTCTGAATCCAATCGTATATGGGTTGTATACAAATGAAATACGAAGCACTCTCCTGAGAGTTTTAAAAAATAGAGCATTTATCTGAATATTTGCTTATTGTTAATCAAATCATCAAATTCTTCTGCAATAACAATTAAAACACCGTGTCATCTGATTAGCACTTTGAAAACTGTAACAGCTACACATGAAGGAGTAATGTAAAATAATGGCACACACCTGAACAGAAACAGAAACATTCTGGATCATTGTGGAAAAAGCTGCAGTTGTATTGCAACTGTATTGCAGAAAATATTATTGTGGATTTTTAGAGATTTTTTTTTTTTTGGCAGACATTTTTGCTAATATAGTTTGACTCAATAAAACTTTTATTCTTAAATTCTTAAAATATAGAGATAAACTGGAGTTCTTGCTCTTCCATGTCCACACTTTGGTGTCTCACCTGTATCTCATTCATGAGCAATCAGCAGGAGGGTTCTTTAGGCCAGCACTGCCTCCCACTCATTGCCAGTTCATCCTGATACCTCTCAGTGATAACTAGGCCTACATTATGTTTAGCTTTATGCCAGTTTTCTTCAAGTGTAACTTTGCTTCTATGTGCTTCAGCTCCTGGTTGCAGTCTCCCAGAGCCACCCTCTGTTGCCATTCCAACACTGGTCCTGCTTGCTTTCCTCAACTGCAAATTGCTCTCAGCAAGGATCCATTACTCACCTTGCTTACCTGCCTGCCCTCCTGCCCATTGTGCCTCTCCTGAAGATTCTGGAAAATTGACTTTCCACCATTTTCAGTGCTCACGGGTACCCTCACCAAAGTGTCTTAATCTTGGCGTGCAACTAAGCAAAACTCCTTTCAGTTATTACACACCTCCAGCTTTCCTTACCAGTCCAGTATTCCCCTCTCCTCTGTTTCCGCTCGGATTCTCCGCCAGTGACTCTTCGTGATAATCTGCGCTCTGCTGGTGTCTCTTCATGTGTATTCATGTTTAGTTTTGTGAAAGGTTAAGTTGGTATTTGAGTCTGCTTTTGTTGGGTCCACATCTTGCTTGAACCTCTGGTTCATGACTTTTTATAAATATGTAAACTTGAAGTTGTTTAGTCACATAACAAAATAAATAAAAGAGCACAGTTTGAATACATGCATTAAATAAATTACAATGAGTAAGTACTTTTTAAATTGTATATAACGTAATGTAACTGCCTGTGATGGCTAAGCACAGCACATAGATACTTTTAACTGTCAAACAGCTTGCCATAAAGCCTCTGTCTGTAGCCTGCTGTGCTGACTCCATCCCCATCACCTTACCCTTATCCAAATCTCTATGCAGGATTTGTAGGAGAGGGATATTACTTTTGGTTATATAATTGTAATTTTTTTGATTTTCATTTATAATCTGATCGTAGTCCAAGTTTTACTGACCAATCCCATTTTAAAATCCTTTGGTGTCATACAAGTAAACAGTCTGTGCCGAAAACAATGGAGGCAATGCCTTTATCTAAATGCAAACTCAAAAACTTCATCTCTTTCTAACATGTCTAACAACCATTTGAAAAAAAGGACCATCAGGTAAAATTCCTCAGAGTAGGTCAGTGACAGACAGATTGGTTCCCAGATTGCCTTTATGTTAAACCCTGTTGGAGTGGTGGGAGAAAGAGCACAATCCTTACATAGTCATTCAGTAATCTTTCATGTTTAAGGATTCAAGTCAACCAAAAAAAAAAAACTTGTAAAGCAACTAAATCCCCATGTTAAGATAAGACCTGACATAGTGAATCGGAATATAGCGTAGACTGACTTCTACGAGTTATATAACTACAACATATATAATCACAAGGCACATTAGTCACTATCAAGTATACTGAGGTTGAGCACTGCACCCACTGGTATTCTGCAGAGGTCTAAACCTTTGCCGTAGAAAAAAGTAGATATGAATACAGCCTAGGAAGTGACATAGATTGAGACGCACAGTTCATAAATAAAAGTGAAGAGAAGTCAGGGGCCCAGGCAGTAGAAATTACAGCAATAAGGAAGGATAGGACACAATGATATGGCCCTGCACAGGATGTATCACCAGCAAATGAAGTCGCTGATGTCAATAAATCCTCTCCTCAGCTACAATGGGCTGGTGTAGAAGACAACACAGAGATTATTTGTGGTCTCATGGCAGAAAAGGCCCTAACTATTGGAGAAATAGAGGCATGCAGAGACAGTTCAGGTTGTGCAAAGATGGCCAGGCATAGTTTAAGGGTGCTAGTTGAGATATCTTGGGGAAGACCAAAATACTGGGAAAGGAAAAGCGACATCTGTGCCTCAAGTCCCAACATGCACCAACAAAAGATGGTTGAGAACAGCAGAGCTAAAAACCTGGGACTTCAAATTCCAGGTTACTAATACAGGCAGCATAGGATGTTGGCCCTGAAAGTCAAACTGTTTAGCCGGCAGCACTGCTTTTTGTAAAAGTTGAGTCTATTCATCTATCCATCAGACTTAGCAATGACAACGCACAGACGTCTGAGCTCCATGTATCGGTTGTTAAGCTTAACGTGGGAATGCTTTACCAACATTCAGAGATGAACTTACACACTCGCTTTACTTCTCTGGGATAGCCTACTCGGCGACAAAATGCCGGTTTGGCAGCATGTAACGAGGCTCCAAATGCTTTCAGTGTGAAATAACTCAAGACTGCCAACAGGTCTTGCACACCAC
This sequence comes from Benitochromis conjunctus, assembly GCA_015052645.1. Taxonomy (NCBI): domain Eukaryota; kingdom Metazoa; phylum Chordata; class Actinopteri; order Cichliformes; family Cichlidae; genus Benitochromis; species Benitochromis conjunctus. The sequence goes on from VOQK01017593.1 coordinate 53,695, forward strand.
AGCCGCTCTATGACATGACGCATACTGCTTTGATGTGCTAAGGTCACGACCTGGATTATGCCACGTCGCAAGTTTTGTTAATCCATTAACATTTTGCTTTCCCTTGGTTAAAGCATTTGATAATCACACTAGCGGAGCAGGAATGCTAAATAGTTTGCTGCATGTTTTTTTTTTTTGGGCGGGGGTCTGACAGGGTGGAATGGTGATTGGGATGCATCCCCAGGGGTCTGCCACGTCGCAAGTTTTGTGAGGTGCTTTTGTGAAATTTAAAGGATCGGATTACATTTTTTATTTCTCCCCGATATCCGATCCAGTAGTTTAGGTCAGGATCCCTAATATGAAATGTTCACATTTTAAAAAATTAGTTAATTTACATATTTGGCAACCCCTCCTTTTGTTTTAATATCAAAGGAGGTTAATGTGCAGAAATGACAAAGGTGCTGCATGCCAAAATTAATAATTAGGTATACTGCAAGGACTTTTTCTGAATAAAAATAAAATTTTACATATCTACTTGTATTTAAGGACTTACTTCATGCTAAATGTTTCAACAGCTAGCCTCATGGGGCATCTTTGGCTTATATAAAGAACAACATCATCATCACTGGTAATTTCAGCACCGTAAGGGTGAAGTTACGGTGATGCAAGGCTTCAGGAAAGAAACCACAGGTACAGCTATCTGTGCATCAAATTGAAATTGCTTGTTAACTTCAGATCATTTCTTTTAACTGAAGAAATTTGATACAGATTTTGACAAACAGAGGAAGATATTGTTTTCCATAGGAAAGGAAACAATTTAAAGATAGCATAATTATGTATGCTAATTCATCTTCAAGGAGCCTTCTAACACTGCAAACACTGGGATTATCTAGCACAGATATCTATCCAGCATTTGTATTTGGTACACTTACCTATTTAGTTATTATGTTTTGCAATTTGTTGGTATTAACAGTCATTGCTATGAATAAAAAACTGCACAAGCCCATGTTTATCCTACTGTTCAACTTGCCCATTAGTGACATAGTGGGTGCAACAGCCTTTTTTCCTCATCTCATTTTTAGCATTGTGACAGAGAACAGACTGATTTCCCACCATGCATGTATTATTCAGGCTTTTCTGATTCATGTTTATGGTACAGGAAATTTGCTCATCTTGAGTGTCATGGCATATGACAGATATATTGCTATATGTTTTCCACTGAGGTATACAACCATAATGAATTCACATAATTTAATAAAAATGATTGTTATAACATGGTTCATAAATTTGTCAATGATGTTTACATTGTTTATTCTGCTGGCGCGTTTCAAAACATGCAGGACAAACATTGTAGATTTTTACTGTAATAATCAGTCATTAGTGAAATTAATCTGTGAAGACACCAGCGTGAACAACTACTATGGATTAGCAACTATATTCGTGCTTATGGGAGGCCCGTTGTCACTAATTGTGTACACATATGCACAGATCTTGCGTACATGTGTCATTACTAATCATACAGATGCCCGGAGAAAAGCCATTCAGACATGTGGTACACATTTAATTGTTTTCTTAAGCTTACAAATCAACACTGTCTTTGCATTGATTTCTCACCGCATTGAGAGCTCATCCCCTGTCCTGAGAAGAGCATTTGGTGTGTCTGTTCTAATTTTTCCCCCTTTTCTGGATCCTATTATATACGGACTGAAAACTAAAGAACTAAAGCAATGCATAGTAATGTTCCTAAAACGAAATGTGGATTTAACAAAGTAGTCACTTTTCCAACTGAATGTGCTGTTTACATGTGTCTTTTTTTATTTTTTTTACAGAGTAGGTAAACTTCTGTTTCAATTGATAAACTGATTAAATCTTGATTGCTTTTGATCAAATTATTTAATTATATTTTAACTGATATAATTTAGTCCTTTGAATAC
>VOQK01017593.1:70570-82321 GCA_015052645.1 Benitochromis conjunctus
ATTAAAGGCGAAAGACAAGAAATACAATATTTTGGTACAATTCTGTACGATCATCCACCTAAAACTTTACAAAACTGTGGCCACCTTCTTGGTCTGCATTTTTTCCCCTTCTCTCCATTCCACAATTACCCTTCTGTTTGTCTTTTCTTCTGCCTCCACTCTGTCTGCTTTTTCCTTCAACTCCCCCAAGCAAAGGGGACAGCTGCTTATCCCTGATAAACGCCTGGCATTTGGCACAGCAAGAGAAGGGAGAGAGGGAGTGAGGAGGAACGGGGGTAGGATTGGGTTGGGTTGTCAAGGGGTGGGGGTGATGGGGGTGGCCACATCGATGGAGACAGCAAGGAGTGAAAAAGGCAGTGGGGATTAAAGAGCAGGGTTTTTTGGCAGCGGCCACTGTAGAAGTGTAGAGGGGAGAAGATGAGGTCTAATCGTGACCTAGATTCCAAGACGCCCAGACATAATAGGCAAGGCCTGATTCAACCTGAACCCCCCTCACCCCTTCAGCCCCCTCCTACCCTCCACCTCAGTCAAAACAATAACAGACAGGAGAGGAACTGCAGGAGGAGAGGGGCCCAGTGTGGGGACAGTTCCACCCCACTACCCTCACCTCCCAAACCGTGTACAACATGTAGCCTCCTCTATATCTAACACCCGGCAGCTGCATGCAATGTTGGCCCCCAAACCGCTGGAAATTCTTGGAAAGAGAACTTAAGGAATGCCGGGGCAATGTTTGGATAAACTTCTGCTGGGGTCTTTTGAACAGACTCCTTTATTATGTTTTGGATTGTTTCCTTTCGCCAGAAGAAAGACAAAAGCCTCTAGTTGGAAAGTGGTTTTTCTGTGAGTGTGGGAAGTGTGCGTCGGTGTGTGTTTTCAATCAAAATGTGATGAATATAAAATTACTTCATACAAAGAGTTTGACCTTTGGGGAAATATTCTTACACTATGAGTGTTCGTTATGAAACAGGAACCATTTTAAAGTAGGTATGTCTGGGACTATTTCTTGTCTGGGACTAGCGATTACCTTGAGTCTCTGCAGGTTTCTCAATGGTCAAGGCAGAAGGCCCTCCTCCTCCCCGAATGTGTTTTTTCCAGAGGTTTCTTCCCCTTAAAACAGGACCGTTGCCCAGTGTTTGCTCAGCAGAGACTGTTATGATTGTTAGGTTTTTCTCTAAAGTGCTTAGAGATGACTATTGTTGCAAATGAAATTGATATTCAACAGCTTTTCCTTATTTTCTGTCATACAAACAGCGTTATATTTCTGCTAGGTCATATTAAACATAACCAAAACTTCAAAAAAGAATGTGATAGTAATCCCTATGAGCCACAAACACAGGCTTTATACTGCTCTAAATCCACAGTTTCAGACAGTTTTTCTACTGCTATATGACATCAAAAACAGAGGACGTCCTTCATACTATATATCCTCTCAGGCAAAAAGCTCTGGCTATCAGCTCTGTAGCTGCACCCAATGAAGATAATGGGTTGAAATAAAGGCATTTGGACAGTATAGTGCACTTCTTCTTCTTTTGGATAGTTCTGTTAGGGATTGTCACAGTAGATCATCTGCTTCCATCTTACCCTGTGTATGTCATCCTCTTCTTTGGATGTCCTGTTTCACTACATCCCTGAACCCTCCTCTATGGTCTTCCTCTAGTTCTCCTGCCTGGCAGCTCCATCTTCAACATCATTTATCCAAAATATCCACAATCTCTCCTCTACGCATGTTCAAACAATCTTGAACTTTCTAACTTTGCCTTTAGTGCAGCCCTCCAGCTCTGTCTCCTGTCTTTTTTGGAGCCATAGTCTCCAAACCATACGTCACAGCTGGTCTCACTATCCTCATGGCTTTTGTCAGAAATCACCCCTGATTTGTAATCCTATACACCCACTCCACCATGCCTGCACTCTCGTTGTAATTTCTCTGCATTGTCCTTTTACCCCAGGTATTTAAATTTCACCTTCACTGCCTTGCATCTTAGACCAGTCTCACTATCATTCACACAGGTTTCATTCCTTAGCTCCTCATCTCTCCATACCACAGGTATATCATCTGGACCAGCTGTTGTTCCACTCTTCATTTTTCACATTTGAGACTGACAAGACCTGTTTTTTTTTTCTTTCCTTAAGTCAAGGTTTTTATCTCTACATCAGGTTTATAGTCTAGTTTTGCATGTGTCTGTCTCACTCTGTTTTTCCTCTCTGTCGTTCTTATCCTCAATCGCTGCATCTTATCTTGTACCTGTTACCTTGGTTGCAGAATCAGCCCGAGACAGTCGTTGCAATGTGAGATGTCGAGACCGTTCTCGTTCCCGATGCGTAACATACTGACAATTTGTCACGTCCCGAGGCGTCCCATGGGAACGCGAAAGGTAATCTTCTGCGTCCCTATGATACGCGCCGGATTGTGGATGGAATCCAATAGAATGACGGCTGGAACGTGTGTTACAGCTGTGTATTCCAGCCCTAGCCCTAACCTTAATCCCAATCCTAACCATAACCTTATCCCTAACCTTAACCACAAACCTAATCGTGTTAGAAAGTGTTTTCCAAAGCGATTCATGATGAGAAAGTAAAATAAATGTATAAATTCAGTCCAAATGGTTCTCATGTTTCCTCCTGTTTCCGAACGAGTAACATAGAGACGTGTTGGGTGGCCATAAGCGTAACATACCGACGATTTGTCACATAGCGTAATATGTTACGCTTCAGGAGTGAGAACGTGTTGGAGATGTCTCAGTGGGCTACGTCATGTGACCCTGAGTGTTTTCCTTGTTGACTCTTCATTCATGGAGTTAGAGTTAGAGCCTGTGGTGCATGCCAAACTCTAAATAGTACTGGCGATTAATTGAAGAAGACCATCTTGTTTTTTAATTTCAGAATTATGAAAAAAATAAATTAAACTAATAAAAATTTTTTGTTTTTATGGAGCGGGTTGTTTAGTGATTGCAGGGATGGCACTTTCAAGTGTCCATGGCTGAGACACCTAACCCAAAGATGTAAATACCTTTCATGGCATCTTTGCCATACAAGGTGTCACATAAAGGAAGACTTTCTTTAGATACTTTGGGGATTTTTAGCCTTTGTTGAGATAGGACAGTAGAGAACAAAGAGGAAAGCTGTGCGCAAGGGAAGACACACAAGAAGCAGCCTTGGTGGAAATTCAAACTCAGGTCTTGCCAGTAGCATTATGGGATATGGGTTACCTGCTCTACTGAGTGAGTTTTTCACAATGTTAAAAATTAGCAAAGTTAAACATTAGCATTTTTAACATGCCAATTAACTAGCATGTCTAAAATTAGTATTTTATCATGCTAAATCAACAGGCATGTTGAATATTATAATTTTTATATGCTAATTTAGTAGCATGTTAAAAGTTAGCATTTTACTGTTTACATTCTGACTACACTCAAGAAAATTTTCAAACCCCAGCCTTCTTGGTGATCCGCCAGATAAGCTATGTGATCTTGGCTTTCTGTAAGAACCAAAGCTCCGCTCAGGGTACAGCAGATTAGCATGCTAAATTCAGCAGATACCTCTGCAACCACATACATATACATCTTTGCCATAGCTGTTAATTCTGCTCATCATACTTAAAATTGTATTTATTTATTTATTCTAACTTACATTCCTAAAAACACTCATTTTAAGGCAGTGGTAGGCAATTTGCCTAATCTCCACAACCCATTGACTTTTCACTCTTATGACTCTGCTTGATTACCATATTTGGTCAGATGCAGCTCATGGCATCCTGAACCAAAATGTTGGTTATTGGCTAGATTATCACAGGCGGATCACAAGAATATTTGAAAAAGCCAAGGTCAGTGGGTTGGTTTGGGTAAAGCAGAATTTGGTTGTGAGTCAGGGATGGGGAGTTAGTGAGTGCAAGCGTGGGAGGATTGTGGGTTGGCTGTGCAGAGAGAAAGCAGGAGAGAGAGAATGAGGGAGGCTCATCCCATAGCCACCAGCGACAGTGACCAGTCACTGGATTTGCAATCTGCAATCATTCCAAATAGATGCTGTGCATCCATAATAAGCATTTTGCACTCGTGCAAAGTTACAATTTGCACCTAAATACCACCTCTGGACCATGTGGTGGTCTATTTTTGACTTTTGGCTTCATAAGGGCTAAATGGTAAAAAAAATAAAATAAATCTATGTACATATAAAAGGGAAGAGGTGAACTTCTTTTCAGTATGTTTTGACAGACACATTTCTGAAATACTGATTTAAAAACAGCAAACCAGTAAAATAAACCAGTGCCTGTTGATTCCCAAACATTCCCAGCAGCACTCGGCAGTTGTACAGTGGTTGCCACAGAACGCAATACAGCCATTATGCAACAGGGAGTCTATTGAAAAATACAGGAGAGAAAAGGCAGAAAGGTCCCATGAGGAGAGCTGAGAGAATCTGCCAAGCTGGCTGGTACAAAGAAAACATACAATTACCCGAGCTACTTATGTGTTCACTAAGAGCCAAGTGATTGTAGGTGTTCTCTCAAACAGCAAAATCTTTGACAGTCATCCACTCTAACAGCCTGTGGCTTCAGCTCTAAATCTAGCTGAACGGCGACTGATATAACCAAAGTGCTAAATATAACACAACTCAGCCAGGATATAAATAATCATAGCGACTAATGTCAGGGGCACTTCCTCCCTTTGTTCCACGTAGTGAGAGGCCTGTGTGTAAAAATAAAAGACAGAGTGGGAGAGGGAAAGGAAAAGGGAGGGTGGGATTGCGTTAAATAAAGAGGTGAGTGAGTGAGAGAGACAGAGTGGGTTGTGATAAAGAAAGAGTGTGAGACACACTGTGGATAAGGATTTGGTCCTGCTGTGGACAAGAGGAATGTGGCAACTTTCACTATTTTTCCCTGAGATAAAGAGACAAGGAGCTTAGGGCCAACGAGGACAAGAGGACGCTTTAATTACACGAGACCAACGAAAGCCGAGGAAGCTTGAGTGGTGGGTTGTGGTGGCGTGTGTTTGCATTGGCAGAGGGAGTAAGAGGAGTCCGCACCTGCACTGTTGGGCTAAAACTGACAATCCGACCCATCGGGTTGAGCATATATATACTCAACTGGAAACACATGTGAGCATTTGTGAAACTAAACACCAAGTATAATGGAGAATATACACAGCACAAGTTTTTATGTCGCTGATGGCCAATCAAAACAGGCAGCTTTGATGACAAATATAGCATCACAAAATACCAACCATGTCTAAAAATACCACTCCACTGACTGCTCAAAATCAAAAGTGTAATCTTTGAAATGACACTTGATAGCGATTTAAAAAGAAAACTAAAAACTAAACTGGGCCATCAGTTGCAGCTAATTAAAGCTCACTCCGTGTGGGAATAAAAAAAAAAGATTTCATTTCTGCAAATGGTACGTTTTTCTTTCTTTTTTTAAAAGAGTCGACTTTGATCTATTTGGGACACTTGGAAGCGACTCAGGTCCATGACATGGCTTGACATGGGGTTAGAGTGGACTCTCTTATTACAGGGCTTGCAGAGGTTGTTATTGGCTAACCATTGGTTGGTGGTGGTACGTTGAATAATGGATGACTGGCCCCATGTTCTTTTTTCGAGGTAAAATGGGCACCTAGCAAATGAGGGGCTGGTCAGCGCTTGTGGCCTCGGTGACATATGATACAACACTGCAGACGTCACTAGCACACACGCACACATTAAGAGGGGGAGGTGTAAGAAGCCCCCCCCCCACACACACACACACACACATACACACGTACTGCCACAGTATAAATAGATATCCACGCAGGCCTAAGTGACGATCACTGGTCAACATACAGCAACAGGTGCAGCTGTTCCAGAGCGAAAACGTGGGCCTGTGTGCGTGTTCATCTGAAATGGAAACCGAGGCTGCTCTTTAACCATAACTACTGCATGCACGAGCCCTCTCCCCTCACCCGTGCATTAGCTTTAAAACAGGAAAGCAGGGGGGACGCCTCAGTTAGCATGAAGGGAAAACCTCCACCACAGAAAGAGAAAATATCCAGTTTCCTCAAGAAGCACAAAGACCAAAATTAACATTTAGCTTCATGAGTGCTTTAAATACTCCATACAGGCATTTGGGGCATATACACACAGGCTATGATTGTATTTGTCATTTTAGGCATTGTACTAACAAATATTCACAAAGCAGTTCATATTGAGAGGCTCTCCACTTTATTGCTAAAGGACACGTCTGCTGCTGGGATCAAACTGCTGACCTTCTGGGCCTGGGCCGAGCTCGGTAACTCTTCTTTAGCCTCGTTTCATCAGCATTTTGTCAGGTGATAATGACAGGCGGGATCTTGCGTAAGTTGAGAAGGCAAGTTACGGCCAGGCACTTGTGCTGATGTACGTCTTGAAACACAGCCAGTATAACCTGAACCTTTGGGTATGTGAAAGCTCTGCAATCCCGCCAGGACACCCTGTCCCCCAGTTTTACAAACCGTGGCCTCGGTGTGAAGGTTACACTTGGCATTAAAATCAATCCAGGAGCAGCTTACAATTTTGGTGAATGCAAAAATATAAAATGAGAACATCAACATCACAGTCTTTTCATTTAATAAGAAACTACGTAGGCAGGTTACCCTAAACCTCTCACTCCTATCTACCACATTATATCTTGCGTTGTTTTTATGTTTTAAAGGAAAGAGTAACAGAAAGTTGTAGTTTCCCAGAGGTTTATGCTAAGCTATAAACAAACTTAGCTTAGTTTTAGATAACCTGGCTTTAGGCTACCATCTAAAGGGATGCCACCAGTTTTACATATCAAAGTCAGATGTTATAGATGCTGAAAAGTGTTAAATCCAAATCAACGGGGCAGTGTACAAGAGAGGTGAAGAAGAGAGTAGGTTTGCCAACTGTGCCTCTTGTGTACTTTAGTACACCTCAGCCTTTTCTTCCTGTATCCCTACCTTAAGAATGATGTTTCTCTCAGGTTGTGTGTCGGGTCTTTGCTTTATTTTTTCTTGTTTCTTAAGAACATGACTTTCAGATACGGTTCATATGCTGGAGATATTTTTTTAAGGCCTACCACTTCTTTTGTCCTCTACAAGTCCAGTTTCCTCAAATTTTATAAGGACGTGCTGCACACCATGCCAAAATATGCAAATAATAAAGTACAATTTTATGTCTTTCAAACGGTGGTACCTTTGGCATTTTTGTAGATTTAACTGAAGACACTGGAATAAATTATGTTTTCTTGCGACACAACCTTAAAAGAAATAGAAGAAAGTCTCAATAAATCAATAAAGAAGTGAGGGGTGGCTCAAAACGTTTGTACAGTACTTTATCTTTTTGCAAGTATTTCTGACTTGGTTAAAAAAAAAAAGTAAACCCTGTAAATAAATCTTTCATCTTCCCATTTAGTTGTCTCCTGTGGTCCTCCAGGCCTTTCAGTGTTGCTGAGCTGGTCAGTGTATTCCTTCTTTATAAGACTGTAGCAGACTGTTGGTTTAGTCACTGCTTAAAATTGTCCTTTTTCTCGGATAGGTTTCTTTTTGTTTTTCAATGTAATGATGACTTACTTCATCAATATTTCATTGGACCCCATGTAGACAGTGGCAGTGAATAGCTACCAAGCACAAATTCAACACTCCACATATTTTGTCTGCCTCATCTAATATAGAATAACGAAGGAACAGGTGCCATGATTTCAAATTCACTATGGTTGTGTACAGATCAAAAGTGTGTGAAATTGTCATTGTCAAAAAACATATAAACCTAACTGTGTATGACAGAAAAAAGAAAAAAAAAGTATTTTGATCACCTCAAAGCAGCTATTATTGTACGAATTATTGTCCGTAACAACATTACAGAAAGTTATAATAGAGGAAAAACCTCTCAATCAAAACATCTCCTATGAGCAAGCACTTGGTGTCAGCGGTGAGGATAAAAAAACTGTCTTTTAGGAGGAAGAAACCTCTGGAAGGAGTGCTTTCAGGAAGCAGGGCTTCTGCCTTGACTGATTGGGGTGAGAGAAAAAATGAAAGAGAAGGAAGAGCATCGACAAAACCACAAACAACAAACATAACAGATCCGGAACGTACTGCTCCTGAGCCGGAGATACCTGCAGAAAGATGCAGTTTTGCCATCACGGTGACCATCAGTCTTGAGTTTTTATCAGGCATTTTGACAGGGTCGGACTTATCAAATAACAACATTTCCTCCAGCTGACCTGTACTATGTGTTTACACCTAAACAGCGGCACCCTGCCTATTTGCACTGAGACGAAAAATGGTTTATGCTCCGACTCTGTTTTACGTTGAAATCGGTAATGGTTCAGGGGAAAGTTAATAAACAAAGCAACAGTGGAAGGAGCAGGAACACTCATTAGAGCAAACTGCAGGTATGAAATTGGCTACACATTTATGGTCATGTGTTGTTCCACTGACCTTGAAATGCCAATGTCATTAACAATTCCCACAGTAAAGGTTTGCTTATTACTCTGAGCCACTGTTACCAAAAAAGTCTGAATGGCATAATCAGGAGGGCATAATCAGCTCTCCCCTACCTGGGCTAGATGGAAGCAGCCATGCATCTCATGGGTGAGTGATTGATGTTGATTGAAGGTCATTACTTAGCACAGCACTGAACTCCTGACCCCACCCCGAGGGGCGTAAAAGCCCCTCGACACAAGGTCAAGCAGCGGCTGGTATATCATCAGACAAATGAATTGTTCCTATGCAGGCGTATATAAACACATATACCCAGGGAGTTTGACACACAAAAAAGTGACACACACACGCGCAATGGCTACAGCCCAAAGAGGATTCAATATCATATGCCATAATCGGCCTTTAAGCCTGAACAGAGGGGGTCCCTGCGATAGATGAGCTTAGAGTGCTTCAATCCTATTTTATCTGCTTATATTCCCTGTGCTCATAACTTTTGGGACTTAAAACAAGCCTGGGTCAAAGTGAGGTTAACCCCGAGGTGACCATTGAATGGTCTGTATTAAGTCTGTTGTGGCTAATTTACAAGATAACACTTAAAAAATCTATAAAAAAAATAATAATAATAAATTCACCATCAACTTTCACCAGAAGGCGGCTCTTTGAAATTTTCATTCATCAGCGTAGCAAAAAGCAGTGATGTGGATGCAAAAGTCCCCACATCCACCCACACATGCTCACCCACACATGCTCACTCACACATGCTCAGAGATCCAATTACAAACCCGCGCTACATCATCTCCAGGGAACCCGTTAAAATACACACAAAACAAAACACAGGTGAGACGAAAAAGCAGAAAATTGGATCACAAGGTCTCCCTCGCTTCCTCCTTTTGCCCCCCAGTTTGTCTCTGAGCTTGCTTCACATGTGGCAGTGGGGGTCCTTTTGCTGTCTTCTGAGAATCTGGCTAATCCAACTGGGGACCCCCACGAGGAGTGGGGTAGTTTGTAGTTGTTTTTTATTATGGCCTCTGCGTATCCTTCAGGAATACCTACAATGCATTTAGTGATTCTTCATCCTGCTCAATTTCTTAACAAAAGTAGCAGCGGGCAACGTCTTTCCCCTAAACAGACAAGTCGACTCCCTCCCTCACAAGCAGGCTCCGCCACACCTAGAGGCTGTCGGTCAGATACAGTAACAACAGCTCTCCTGAGACCTTTCTGCTGCCTTTTATGGAGGTATGAGCAATGCTTTTTGTTCTACATCAACTCAAACAAATTGCTCCCAATACATATTTCCCTACTACACGAGCTACAAACGAGGCGTGAAGTGCACATAAATAAATCAGAGGTACAACAGCATGAATACCAAAGGACAAGGTTGTTATGAAAAATGTAACCCCGGCCTGCGAGACGCAGGTTTTGGAAGTATCTTCTATATGCTACGGTATGCATGAATTTTCCCTCTTCTTCCGAACTGCACTCTATCACCCTGTCTCTCTTTAACTGATGAACAAGAAAGTCACTAATCCTGACCCAGAAGAACATATGCTGAGAGGTGGGGGTTGGGGTGGACGAGGAAGAACAGAGAGACTGGAAGGAAAAAAAAAAAAAGGAAGCTTGTGGTGAAGCTGTGAGACATTCGATAGCAAAAGAAACAAAGAAACTATGAAGAAGAAGGAGAAAAAGAAGATGAAATAAAGAACAAAAATATGACCAGCGAGCAAAAGCCCAAGCCGAAATGAAAACGCCTGGAGAGAGGGAGAGCAAAGAGAGAGAAGGCGGTGAACTCATTAAAGGCTTATCCCGCGGGGATAAGGCCGCCCTGCAACCTGGGTGAGACAGGGTTAACTAATCCGAGCCACAGCTCCTCCCTTGGGATCTGGGGCACACACTCTGATCCACACACAGGCTCAAGCTACTGAACCTAACAAGATCACAGGTGATTTCTCTCCACGCCACTGTTTCCCCCAATACATACACGACAGATCTGATGTTGTGAACATTTTAGCGGTTCGTAGCATGCCTCTCATTTACCATCCATTCACAGAAACAGTGGTGGCACAGCACAATCTGGTTGTTTATCAAAATCTTTCAAACCTACCCGTAGGGGTTTTTCAAATTACTTATTTCTTATTTAGCAGTGAACAAAATTCCTTTGCTGTTAAAAATTTTGCTGAATGTTATGCACGGGTGACATGCCATGTCAAACAACCACACAGAGAATGTGACAATACATTTGCTGAATGATGAAATGAATCTAATATATAATGGGGATTTATAATAAATCTTTTACAAGAAAAAAAAATGTAAACACAGAATTTAAAAATTGCTGTATATGTGACAATGTTCATGCATACCGCTAGTTTTGTTTCAATTGGCCCACTCATTAAGGAGGAGAGAGGGTACAAACAGACTCTTTGTTGTGATTAGTGTTGGGTTTACTACTCAAATGAAAGTAATGTATTACACATATTACACAGAACTAACCCCAACTTCTTAAAAGTAATGCAGTACGTTACTTAATTCTTCCGAGAGAGAAAGTAATTTGTTCAACTACGTTACATTACTTTTGTGCACACATCCATGTCAGTGGGTGCACGCTGTAAACGGGCCGGGGTGTCCATCTGTCATGGAGAAATATGTTTGGCACTCATTTTAAGGAGAAGGACAACTTTCCTGGAGATATGGTAGAGTTGTTGTTGGTATTTTTAAGTCAAGGATGTGTGATATCGATAGCTGGGGTGGTACTTCTGTGGATGTTGCTGTTTCACTTTCACTTTTGTATGGGTGCTTGTGGGATCAAAGGACTACCTATCACTTATTACACAGATTTTATCAGGAAAATTCAGTTACTTACCAAGAAGCTTGACCAGTTCTCTGAACCACTAACACTCAGTGTTCATTCACTGCCATGACATGACTAAAGAAAACAGCTCCAGCAGTTTGTAGGCATCACATATTTCAGAAACCTTCTGAACGCTTGTGTTCCCTAATGCAAGTCAGCTTGTAATCTTAATAACAAACAATAAAATGTTACCATAACAAAATAAATGAACAAAAAACATAACAATAAAAGGTCATCTTTCCAGTCGCCTTGGGTTGAATTATTCTCAGAGTTTAGAGAGGTGGCAACAGTCAACTGTTATCTTGAAAACTGTAATCAATACATCCAAATATTATAAGTAAAGTAATGTTGTTTGCCGATGACACACAGCTATTGTGCTGTGAAATAACTTCTAAATGGAGTAGAAGCTCAGGTTTGACTGTAAAAAAAAAAAAAAAAAAAAAAAATTTGATAAAAAAATAAAAAAAAAAAAAAAAAATTAAAAATTATAAAAATTAAAAA
>VOQK01017597.1:18784-30127 GCA_015052645.1 Benitochromis conjunctus
ATGTACCATGTTAAAATGTCCAGATTTACAACAGAAAACCCCCCAAAAATCTTTGCAGTATGTTACAAAACACTTGGTTTGGTCTCTTCAGCTAATTTACCCTTTCATGGCAGCAGCATGTTTTTTTTTTAACTCGCCTGTTTATTTTGCATTCAGGCTTAAAATTATTAGAAGCGTCGCTGATTTGGGTGTCAGCTGGATGCCTTGCTAACTATCTTCTAGGCTTCACCTCAGATATTTCAAACGGATCTCTTGCATTTGTCGTCTTGGTGCCTTGTTGTGTAGTTAATTCTACTTAGAGCCTGTCCAAGAAGTCTGTGCACCAGTTTTGCTCAGTGAAATTTGACTCTTTTGTCTTTATTTAGCGCAGTAAGTGTGTCTGTGGGATGCATCAATAAAGTTGGTGCTAACCAAGCGTGATGGTGTTAGCAGATAAGTTACCCGTTAACACCGAGCTTCAGAATTTTCACAAAGCATTCAGTAGCCAATAGATGATGCCACAGTGGATATGTCCATCTTTTATATACAGTCTATGACTGCCTATCACTGCGAAAAGCCTGTTATTGCAAAATAAACTATGTTGGTTTCAGATTTGACTGATGATTAAAGTTTTGACAGAAGAACTATTTGAACTACTGTTATCTTTAACACCCACAAATTATAAATGCACACATTACAAACAGCATATCAACATTGCAAGCTGTTTTACAATAAGTGGTATCGCCATGCAGCAGTTGACCTTTCTAATTTAATTTTACAATTACAGGGTGACAAGCAACGCTCTCAAATTTTTGCCTCGACTAATTTAGTACAAAGATCTTCTCACTCACGTCTTTCATACGAGTCTCAGAGCAGCAGAGGCACTCCCACACTGAAACACGCCTGCTCTTTATTGAGCACAGTTGGCATTCTGAGCCAATGATGTCATCCTGGCGAATAGGGCAGCAATATGGGGATCAGCAAGTTTCTGAAATAAGACACAATGGGGATAGACATCATGTTTAGTAGTAGATATTCAAACTATCATAACAGAAAGGTGAGGTTGCTGGATTTTTGGTGTTTTCTTGTCTTCTATAGAGGACAATAAGGAACTTTGTAGACTTTCTGTCCACAAAGGCTGGTCTCAAATTACATATTGCAAGTCTCAAAATATTGAGGCATGGTTAGAGGTTTTCATGTGGTGGTGCGGAAGAGTTTTGATAAGTGGTTTTACAGTCTGGCAGTCAAATCTGTTGTTTTCAGCTGGGGATTGTTACATAGCGTGGCACAGATTGTAACCATCAGTTTGAAGCAATAACAGTCTCATTTTTAGAGGTTTGTATATGTGCTGAGGTGGGGGATTTCATTATCAGCCCTATACCTATAACTAGGTTGTGAGGTCCGGGGATTTGGTCATGGCGTTCACCCGTCTGTCCTGTGAGAATAGGCCAAGGCCCCCGTCACCTCCACCTGCTCCAACCTCCAGAGGGGACCAAGGCTAAATTTAGTCCAACAAGGAAGCTCGTTTGTGGACACGAGGCGGGAAAGAGATCCTCCAGATTGTTGGAAAACTAGGGCCTTCATTTTTGTGCCAAGCATAGAGGGAGGGTATTTACTGCAAAAAATATTCCTCTTCAAGACCTGAAGTGTCAAACGCAATATTTTTTTATATTAATGTAACATGACTTTAATCACAATCTGTATAGAAAAGATGTAACCACTGTGTGGTTTCACTCACGTGAAGCCATGAATTTGGGCCAACTGTGTTTTGACCAGTTAAGGGGTGTCTCTGACTGAGAACCCACACGTCATAGCACCTTGTTAATCACAAAGCCTGCCCTAAAGACCAGTTTTCTTTATTGTCCATCTTACTCAAAATTGGAGCAGAATTTGCAACACGAATGTTGTCCCGTATTAAATTTACCTTGAAACAATTGAAACCATAAACTCATCAGAAAAAAGCGTGGTCACAGAACAAATAAGAAAAAGGCAGGTTTATTCCAAAACTGCTGGCTGTTAGAAATAATGTCAGTTTAAAGCATGTCAATGTTGCCTTCACTTTTCTTTTTTTAATAGAAAGCGGGACTAAAACATAACTTGGTTCTCACTTCTGTGACCCTTAGTGCATCCATCCATCCATCCATCCATCCATCCATCCATCCATCCATCCATTTGCTTCCGCTTATCCTTTTCAGGGTCGCGGGGAGCGCTGGAGCCTATCCCAGCTGTCTTGGGGCGAGAGGCGGGGCAGGTCACCAGTCTGTCCCCTGTCTGTACCCTTAGTACAGATGGGGACAGAAATTTGATAGCTATCTTCTTATGTAGCATTGTGATGGTGAATAACTGATCTATACTTGGATAGCCAAATTCAGCAGTAAGTCAGTGCCAACATATGAACATAGTAAACTATACCAGCTATATCAACTATACCATTTTCATTCAATTCAATTTTATTTATACAGCACCAAATCACAACAACAGTCACCTCAAGTCACTTAATGTTGTAAGGTAACAGCCTTACAATAACACACAGAGAAAACCCCAGAATTCAGACAACCCCCTATGAGCATTCACTTTGGCGATAGTGGGATGGAAAAACTCCCTTTTAACAGGAAGAAACCTCCAGCAGAACCAGGCTCAGGGAGGGGCAGCCTGGTTGTGGACAAGGAGACAGCACAAAAGGCATTCTGTGAAAGAGAGCCAGAGATGAATTAAATTGTGCTCATAATTAAATAATTAGAGATGCCAGCATTGCTGAGGTCTAATTATCAGATCAACTTTAAAATAGTTAATAATAAAATCTTGTCTGTCTTTTAAAAATTGTATTTATTTATTTATTATTTAGATACTTTTATTATTCATTTTGCACACTTCTGCAGTCTCTCATGCAACAAACAATGAAGCATGTAAAATATTTTATTTTTGCACGAGTCTGCAAAAATTACACAATGCCCCATAAATGCAGTGCTAACAAGCAATGCTGTTTTGTGATTCTGTCATTTAGATTATATGAAAGCTCATTAATGAGCAAAAGAGCAGACCATGCCAACATCATTGAAACCTTTACTTCCTGTCTTGAAAAACAAGCAAACAATGCGCTGACCTGTTTTGGTAAATGCTGACACTTCTGCCCCCCCCGGCAAAACCCCTTCTGCTTTCTTGTCTTTTCTTTTTTTTGCAAATTTTACGAATCATTAGGGAATTCATTTATTGCTGAGAAAGGATTGTGAGAAGAAGACTAAACAGGGTGGACATTTTTTTCAGCGTTGAGGAGGCTGGGCACGGAGTCCACCCAGAGTGAGATGTGGGTCCGAGCCAAAAGCTCACACTCTCTCTGTTTCACTGCACTTCTCAAAATAAAGAGTTGTAGTGTGAACACGTGCACAGGCACGCACACGTCCATGCAGACACACACGCACATGCTCATGTGCACTCCTGCCTTGAATGCACCTGTTGTCCTATATGGCTCATGCAGCTCTCCCTTGAACAGGAGGTGGAGCACTGAGAATTTCCACCTGTGCGTGGGAGGTTGAGTACGACTGCTTCTGCGTCTGTGTGTGCGCGCATTAAAATAAGTGACAGATAAAGAGGGAGACAATAAAAGAGGTTGGATGACGGGATAACTTGAGTGAATTTTCCCCTTTTAAACACACCCTCTTTAACACAGTACTCAGCCACTCTTTGTCCACCCTTCAAAACCCCCACCCACCAGCCTTCACCCTCTGGGCCTTAATGTCACCCTATCATTGACATGTTTTGGGTCATTTCATCTGATGGGATCTCCTGGGAGGAATTAGCATGTGCAAAAGAAAAGTCCACAGTTTTAAAAGCTCAGTGTTTCCAATTTGCCGCCACATGCTTCAAATTAGCCACGTATTTACTAAGGTCAGGCACTGGGCGCAGAGCCCATAGGGGAGCATGTGTGGAGGTTTGAGAGGGAAAAAATGGGAGCCAGAACCAAGTTAGTTTGACTGACGTGCCCCACCGTGGTCTTATTTACTTATTTAGCTCAGTTTACACAAACAAATGCACAGAAGCATAACTGTATCAACAAATTGTTCTCTGGTGAGTGTAGAAGTTCAACATAGGTCCAGAAAATGTAGTCATTTTCTTATTCGGATCCCACAGCCACATCCATGTGTCCTGCTAAGTGAAGACAACAGGCTCTGATGAAAGCATCTCCCTGAACACACATGGCTCGTGCTCTTGATGCTGAAAGGAAGCATCTTGCTTTTCCGGTTAATTACAACAAGTCTTTTTTTTTGTACTTAGCGAGAAAGAGATATACATAAGCCACAGAAGATTAACACAATGGCCTGCAATTGTATTTAGGGTTATTTTAAAGTGGGTTTTAAAGTTTTTGTGTGTTTGTTTGTTTTTTGGCACAAATGAATATGAGATTCTGCAGCCTGGCTTTTGTCAGAAACCTGAAGGCTTGCGAGCTTATTATTAGGCATTTTTAGTCCTGGAGACTTGTTTTATTAGTTCTGTGGCCAAATGACATCCTTATCGCATCTGTTGTGTGTTTGTCTTGTTTGTATCACGACTCAGTCTTGGGTGAGGCTCCTCGAATGGTTTTAGTTTGTGTGTGTGTGTGTGTGTGTGTGTACATGTGTGTGTATGTGTGCGAGTAAAAGCATGTGAACAAGCACACGCTTCATTGTGTGCGTGTGTGTATGTGATTGTGTGTGTGTGTGCTGTATGTGTGTAGCAGCCAAGCCTAAAAGCATTTAAGCAGGAATGGGAGAGGGTCTGGAATCCTGGGATGACATCATTATCCATGATGTCATTTCTGCAGGGTGACTTTGGCACATGTGATTGCCTGGGTGAGGTCACGCTTTCACGTCTAGCTCTCTGTAATTGACAATGAAACAGCGGGTCGCCTCTGCAGATTGAGCCATGTCAACTAGGTAGTCCGAACATAAAGTTTTAAAAGGCGCTATCAAGGTATTTATTTAATTTGCCATCACAGACATTTCTCTCATTTTCCTTTGATTGACCAACACTTGGAAAAATTCTGGCTTGAGATCTGGATTTAAAATGTACTCAGTTTTGATTTCGGCATAAGTGTTGTGTTAATATGAGAATTTATGATGTGTGTTTTTGTGCTTTATGCAGCCCGCTGTTTGTGCACAGTTACTGTACGACAGTGGGGGTTTTCGCCACATGTGCTCTCTAACACTAGCTTGCCAAATATATCTATGAGTGTTTTTAGAATGGTAACAATCTTTACATTAAATTCTTTAGAACTGAAATAATTTGTAATCTACATACCGTAATGACAGTAGAAGAAGAAGAAGGGAAACTAAAGGGGGAAAATGTGCATATAGCTGGTCAGGCCTTTGTCTGTATGCAGCGGTCTAGTTTTTCGGTCCAGCAATCATTTTAACTTCTTTAACTTGTGCATTTCTACACACTAAAAAAAACAAAAAAAACATGTATACTTTTTAATATGTGATTTGATTGACACAATGCTTTCAACTGTAAAGTTGTTCCAAACAAAAGAGTTAGGTCAGTTTTATTCATGCCACCCTGATTCTTCTGACCATTAATCTTTTTGGCATCTCACCTTCTACTCTTAGATTAGCAACCGCTTTAGGAGGAGAAAAATAGAGGAACGAACTCTCTAGCAGGATACACATACATGCATTAGATGTTGCATGTACTGAATACAGAGAGAGAGACACATTTCAAGCATGAAACAGGAAGTTTCCCCAGGATTACACAGATCGAGCGCAACCATATATGGTGAACAAAATGCTGACCGTGCTTGTAGCCAAACCCTTCACATCTATATTTTATTCATATTCCTCATTCTCAAATTGAGAATCCAAAGATGTCAAAACTAGGAGATACTTTGATTTTACCAACTAACTACCAGAAGTCAGAACAGCAAATACACTAACGCTTAACCATTAACTTTACGAGACGGTTGTGGCAGTGTGTAAGAGGCTGTAGTGATTGTTCAGGCCATAAAGCTTAAAGTTGGAAACAGACTCAGCCGTTGCTCATTCAAACGGACTTAGTTCACAGCGATACTCATCTGGTGAATAGTTTTGTGTTCTTTTAAACAAAATGTGTCAACGGAAGATGAATCAGAGTCGTCTAAACCTCGAAGACATAAAAACTCACACACAGGGCTTCCCGGTGTGTCTTTCTCTTGTATGTATTGTTCTTCTAGGTCATTTGCATCCCCCTTTTCTTCAACACATCAATTTATCATAGCATGAACTCCTCACACACACACATGCGCACACACATGCATGCACACACGCGCGCGCGCGCACACACACGGATAGCTCGAGGCAGACCATCCATTCTCATTAGTGCCCTGTTGCAGTCGGCTGACGGTAAACTGAGCGTGTGCCAAAGTCATAAACCTACACCTACACCCCTCCCGCCATTACCTCATAATTATGATATCACACAAGTGTCTCAGAGTGATGACATCACGCCACCACATTCACGGTCTTGCCTTTTTCGATTACATTACATTTGGCCAGCTCATGTCCAGACCCCTGCTCCTGAAAAGCCAAGGACAAAATGCAGACTGTGCGACTGAGTCCAGTCTGGAGAATAATGACCATTTTTACTATTGAGGTGAAAGCATCTGGTTAAGCCATTGTTGTCCTGTGACAGAAGCTTAATGGCGGGTTTAAATGTTCTTGTTCACGCTCTAAGATAATGATGTTGGCTAATAAAGCAGTCATTGCCTATAGCGTGGAAATTTGCTAGAATTCGTGCGCCACATAAGTAATTTCTTTGGTCTTTCTGGTCATAAACGATGACATACACAAACTGTCTCCCAATATAAATATTTGCTGAAATACACAATTTCATGCATTACTTAAAACTGATGCCAATGTGTTTATTGTTGGTGTGGATTTCAAACACGTAGTTCCGCTTTAACGTGAAGTCCTTCAGAGAACATGAAATCATGACGACTCGTTTTAGTTTTGTGGAAAATGGCAGTTCTGACATAAAGGCAAAGATCCATCATGAGAACAATTTCACTAAAAGACTGGCTAGTTATTTTATGAAGCAGCAGGGTCAATCTGTCTTCTGAGGTAAGTTAAAGGGTACAGGCCGGGCTTTCAGCCATCAAGTACCTGTCACTACTGCAGAGCCTCTCTGCCTGCTACAAGACCTTCACGTGCCCTGTTAAAGTAAAGTAAAGTAAAGTAAAGTAAAGTAAAGTAAATATGTTTCTCATTGATGTATACTGATTTCACATATTTAAAGGGACGTTAAAAAACCCATGGCAACATTCTATAATGCGTTCATTGAGCATGCACACAGACACATAGCGTACTACACGACTCTGACATCTTCCACTTTGCAGATTTATATGGAATGAACACAATGACTTTGCTCTCAAATTATCCCAGTATGCCTGTGAAAAATCCAGATAATCTTTTAATGGGCCGAGTTTTCAACCTCCTCATTGGGCAGTTCATAAATCTGGGAGTGGAGAAAGCGCCCTTCGGCAGCTCCGGGTCCCCTTGCCCGGAGACTGTGTCAGAAACTGGATCCCTTCAAAGTATAATAGAATAAGAACTGCTAAGAAGGAAGAATAAGAAAGATTGGGCCTTTGCTTTGTCAAAGAGAGTCCTGAACTACTGCTGGTGGACTGGTCATCAGGGGCAATAGCGTCTGTTAAGTTTCTGAAGAGAGTCCCAAAAATGTTCACATGCCGTTCTACCCCAGTACACTTCAGCCATGTAAAAAAAAGAACGCTTTCAAAAACTAAGTGCCCCCCCCCCCTGTTGCTGTGTTAATAGAAAAAGACTGAACAAGTGTGGCTTGTTTCAAAGGGTTGGCAGGGAAAGCCTCTTCTTTCTAAAAAGAACATGGCAGCATGGCTTAGGTTTGCTCAGTTGCAGCTGCTCTGGAACAATGTCTTTTTTCACACATAAAATCAAAGTGGAGATGTTTGGCCATAATGCACAGCACAATGTTTGGAGAAAACCCAACACAGCACATCAACACAATCACCTTGTACCAACTGTCAAGCACAGTAGTGGACAGGTGATGATCTGTGCTTGGTTTGCGGCCACAGGATCTGGGCACCTTGCAGTCATTGATCCAACCATGAAATTAAGGATTCTAGCGTCAAATGTGAGGCCATCTGTCTGACAGATAAACATTGGTTGAAATTGGTCCATCCAACAGGACAATGATCCCATGATTGTTGTTGTAACAATGTTGTAAGAAGAGTGGGCCAAAATTCCTCCACAACAATGTGAGCGACTGATAAAGTCATACAGAAAACCATTACTTCAAGTTATTTCTGCTAAAGCTGACTCTGCAAACTACTCAATCATGGGGTGTACTTAGTAATTCACAGAACTGCACAGAGTACAGCCTCTGGGTTCATGGGCTTGCCAAGATTTAAGTGCGTATATTAAGTTCAGAATCATTACTTTTTGTATTAAAATGACATAAACTAAACAGCACAACAGTCATTGTTTTATTTTGACTGTTTGATTTCATTGAGAAAATGAAAAGCACTCTTTTTTCAGACCCATAAGAACAATATGAAAGTATGAAAGTGAGACACACGCTGAAACAGTGAGTGCCTTTCTTTGGTGCTGCAGAAAATGAACTACGATTACAGTTTTCTTCTCACAACTCCTCAACAGGGGTTCTGGTGCACATGCGCCTGACATGACATAACCTTCGAGAGCAGAAGTGCAGGGCCCTGGAATTTTGGGGTCTCATAAATAAACAAATAAACACATTTCATTCGTAGAGTATTTATTCTAATTACAGCCCTGGACTTGTGCTGAGCAGTCTCTAATTTTTTCTCTGAGCACAGAAACTTGCGGAGCCGTCTGCGGCAGACCAGCAGTCGGCAGATGTAATTACCACATCATCTCTGGTCCCTTGTGCAGTGAGAGAGAGAGAAAGAGCGAGAGGGAGATGAGGGAGGGATAGGGAGAAAGAGATTGATCTTGGTAAACAATAATTAGGGTTGGGGATGGTGTATTGTGGGACGTCTACTAGGCGGGACGGCGTAAAGAGGTAAAGAAATGGGAGAGAGCAGACAGGCAAGGATCAGTCTCTGGGACAGACAGCCCTCCCTAAAAGGGAGATTATTATCAAACTCCACAGATCAGTGTTTCATGCACTTCTTTTCAGTACCAAATCATCTACTATCCAAATGATCAAGTAAATACTTCTTGATCAAAGTCACTTAAACTGAATAACCAGCAATCCAAAAACCCAGTGTATACAGTTAACGTGCTTTAAATGATCATGCCTATGTCTGCATTTGCCAGCTTGCAGTCGTCTTCTTCCCTGCAATTTACTGGCTCAGTCCTACTTTTCTTGGCGTATTGTCATCACCCGCAATCAGCAGACTAGTGTGAAACCATTGGCAGGAACGTGTATCGTGCGATTCCTTGTCCTCGGTGGAGTGCATGAGACGCAAACAGAAAACACTCCTCAAACCAGGGCTTCACTGTGCTACATTCATTCACACATTTGATTCTCAAACATCAGCGCTACGCAAAAGTAAATAGAGTAATCACTTACCTAGTTCATTTTTCATGCCGGCCTGGTTTTATTGCACAATCTTTACTGCTCCCACCTCAGTTCTTGAAGCTAGCTTTTGTGATTCAATGTTTCCTGGAACTTTTTGGTTGAAAAGAGCTATTGATTCAGAAAAATTCAACTTTGTGGGCTAATGATTCAAAGCTGTTTGGCTAACTGACTTTTATTGGCCCTGGTTTACATTGTTTTCATTGTTTGTGATGATGACTGATTCATCAGATTACAATCAAAGTGTGATTTTTTTTGTTGAAATACTCACTCTGGATACTGTGATTGGCCTTCAGAACTACCTTGATTCTTTATGGCATGGATTGAACAAGATGTTAGAAACTTTTCCTGAGATTTTAGTTCATATTGACGCGATGGCATCGCACAGTTGCTGCAGATTTATCAGCGGCACATCCACAATGTGAATGTCCTGATCCAGCACATCCCAAAGGTGCTCTTTGAACTGAATGTGGAGGCCATTTGAGTACAACGAACTCATTGTCGTGTTCAAGAAACCAGTTGGAGATGATTTGATCTTTGTGACGTGTAGCCTCATCCTGCTGAAAACAGCCATCAGAAGACAGGCACACTGTGGTCACAGAAGGATGGACAACATCAGCAATAATATTCAGATAGACCTTTGTGTTTAAATGATGCTCAGTTAGTATTGAGGCTCACAAAGTATGCCAAGAAGATATCCCTGCACCATTACACCACCAGCAGCTTGGACTGCTGATACAAGGCTGGATGGACCCATGCTTTTAAACCGTCTATGCCAAATTAAGAAATTAGACAGAGCCCGTGTGAATTACAGCCTCAGTTTTGTGATCTTAGCTGACAGGAGTGACACTCAGTATGGTTCTTCTGCTTGTCTAGCCCATCTGCTTCAAGATTTGATCATTTCACTTACTGTTGCCTTCCTATGAGCTTGGAGCAATTCTGCCCTCTGGCATCAATAAGACGTTTTCCCAGAGAGAGCTGCCCCTATTTTCGCCTTTAATCCATAAACCCTAGAGATGGTTGTGTTGGAAAATCCCAGCAGATCAGCCATTTCTGAAAGACTAAGAAGAACCCATCTGGCACCAAAAGCCATTCTAACGTCACTTCAATCACGTTTCCTCCTCATCTTGATGCTCAGTTTTAACTTCAACAGGTCATCTTGGACATGTCTACATGCCTAGACGTGATTGGCTTATTAGATATTTAACAAGCAATTGAACAGGTATACCTAAAGAAGTACCATATCATTACTATATCATTTCAAAAATTGTTGCTATTATTATTAATATATTTGTTTTATTTTTTTAGGTAAATTCTTTTCTTGCTAAGTCAGACTTCAGTCTGGCTGGAGTCTGCCTATAACCCGTCTCAGCAAAATCGTTTCACATCAAGTCTTGCTACCTAATTTAGCTCTCCATCAACTTAAGAAATTACAGCGTAGGTGTAAAATATTGCAGCAACCAGAGAAGGAACGCGAGGCAAGATGCCCAGTCCCTGAGGCAGTGAAGCAACCCCAAAGCATAACATTACCACCATTCATGAATAGCTGTCCCACACATGTCTACTGTTACTCAAGCCAGATAGCTCTTTCTTTGATTTGTCCATCCAGACCATGTTTTTCCAAAGGGCCTGGTTGGTTCCTGTTCCGGCACTCCTTCCATGCAGGTCAAACTGATGCAGACTCATGCCGATTGCAGACACGTTTACTTTGACGGTGTATTTGCAGATCCTGTGGTGAAACATCATGCTTCTTGAAGACATCTTTTTTGCATCAAAACAGCTACTCCTGGGCTGATTGTGCTGTTATCACCTTCAAACACC
>VOQK01017597.1:30147-47099 GCA_015052645.1 Benitochromis conjunctus
CCCCCCCCCCGCTCATTTGTTCTTGTCAGAATGTCAGAAGTTTTAATAAGAACTGGTCCACTTGTCACTCTCAATGGATGTTCCTGCACCTAATCTGAAACCCTGCATTGTAATTTCACAGATTTGAAGGTGCAGTAGCTGTAGGAGTGTAATTTATTCAATTTTTTTGATCCAGGTGCCTAATTTATTTATTTAAATCATGAAAAAGAATCTTTGATTCATTTGAATTCACTACCTTTTTTTTCCCCCAGTTTTTGTCAGTTTCAGGGACAACCAAATGTTCAAAAGCTGCATGCCAAATGAATGACATGGGATGTGATTATTATGTGAGTGTCTTTCCAGATCACACAGCACTCAGCAATCAGTGTTTAAGCCACTTTGTTCTCACACAGGGAGAAGGAAAATACCACTTTCATCCAGAGGCCTCACACAGAGCGACTGATGCTGGGAATAAGGAGTCACATCTTGTGAAACAAGTACGGGGAAGAGGAGGAAGACTTTACAGGAAGGAACGTCTCTCCAGAGAGCGGACTGGCCAAAAACATTATGTGAGTGTGTGTGGGAGTAGAAACGAGACATGTCTACTACAAGTCAGGTTTTACTAAGATGTAGCAGAGAATAGCATTTCGGTGATTCTTACATTCCCGACATTCCTTCCGGTGAATTTCCAGGCAGCGTGAGGCTCACTGTTCCACAGCTCTGACATCACGAGGGGGTTCCACTGCCTTCCACATTCTTCCTCGCGCTCTCTCACAATCCCACCCATATTTGGAAGTGAGAGGAAGGGAATCCCAGATGATGACTCAAAGGCTTGTGCTGCAGAGGGAATTCTCCCCACATCTGTTTCCATGTGTGTGCATAGCATGTCTGTTAAGAGTGTGTCAATGGGCACATTACATCTCTGAGCTGAAAATTGAGTGTTGATCGGCGGGATCGGGGGGTGGGGGGATTCAAAATGGTTACAGCTGCATGAAATAACAGCACAGTCTACGTGCATCTGTACAGAAAAAGTGACACCCTAAGTGACGCTGCCTTGCTATTTATAACTTACCTCACTTGGCAGCCATGACAGACAAAAATGCACTGTAGTGGATATGTACATTTTTGAAATGGGCTCTTTTCTTTCTATAACTGCTTCAGAGAGATGATGAAAAGAGTAAAAAAAAAAAGAAGAAAAAAGAAGCCCTCTGTGATGCGCAGCACACGGCGACATGGCGCTGAGATGAAAGCTGGAGGCTGAGTCGATGTAAGCTGTAACCAGCCGCCCTGCATTGGACCACCAAATGAGGCCACGGCAATAGCTAGGACCACAGGCTGTTCAATGTGCTCACCAGAGTGTGACCAACTATCTACAGCCTGCTAGCTCCAATAAACTCCTACCTCTACTGCAAAGTTTATTGGAATCATATTATTTTTAAAATCATAGCAAGCTTGAAAGTGAATTACACATAGGAGGAGGAAGTAGCGCTTGAGGTGGGGAGACATAAAGAACAGACACGGCTTTTGGCGTGTTGAAATTCTCTTTGTTGGATGCATGATTGATAAGGATTGTGGAGCTGGGTTTGGGAGAGGATAGTGGGGTCTCATACTTTGGGTCTAAAGCCATATAGAGGCCTAAATTTAGACCCCGCTTTGTTCTCCTCTGCATGCTGGTGACAGAGGACTCGGCTCTCTGGGGTCGTCTATGGTCCAGAGTATCAGAAAGGCCGCTGTTGTTCTGCCTGGCTGTCAGAAACACAGACGTTCCCTCAAGCAGCCCAAAATGAAAGAAAGCTTTCATGGAATATTCTGTTTAGCTGCACAGACTGTTGTGTATGATACTCCCGGGGCCCATAAAACAAGTAATTCACAGACAATATCTCACCCACGCTCTCTTTGCCACAGACTACAGCAACATAAATCTCACTGATTTCAAGGAGGAACTGAGACTGGGTTTTAGAGCATGTGTTGCTCAAATCTGGGCAAATGGGCCCGCGAGGCAACATTATTTTTAAATGGACCAAAAAAGGAAAACGACACAAAAGAGCAGAGAATGCCCAAAGAGGTGGCACGAAAAGCAGGGAAAAACATAAACCCATAGGTTACCATGTGGAGACTCAAGTTTTCCCCTACATCATGCTGCTCCCACAGGGACGCTGAGCAGTGATGTTTTAAAAGCTCAGTCACCCAGCACACAAATCCCTCCCTTCCTCATTACCAAAACAAGCTAATTAAAAACCTGTTAATGGGCTGTGCTGTGGGTGTCTTTAGAAGACAGGGAAATCAACAGCTAAAAAAAAAAAACCTACATAAACATATCAGAGGGACCCCTGAACAGTTGAAGAAATCGATGACACAGCTATTGTTATCTAATAAGAGGGTTGAAAACACACACAAGCATCCTACACATCTCCATCTGAGGATGCTCACAAACAGAGTAAAAAAAAAAGAGAATCAAAACAAAACAAGTGACTCACTGAAAACCAACTGGGACACACACTGTCATATCCTGAGAGAGCGTGAGAGATGCCTTCCTCTTATTGAAGGACAGATGGATCGCCCAATCTGTTACGTGCCAGTGTGCCAAAGGACAAACCGGCCACCAAACATCTTGCACCTGAGAGCAGAGGCTCAAAACTGGAGAATTTCAGAAACAGGCCATCAGGTAAGTAGCAGGTAAACTGTGGAAGACAAACATCATCTTATTACGGGAATTCTAATAAAAGTTGTTGGGCGACCTCTAGCGGCTCTATCGCGAAATTACATGCTGGTTGACGTCACCGCCGAACGTACCACTATTATAAAAGCAGGTGTGTAAAAGGTTCAACTAAAAGTCTACGTTTCACTGTTTTGAGCTTGTCTTGCCACCGCGCCATTTATTTATTTATTTTTATAACGGCCAGACTTTCCCCCAAAAAAGGGACAGAAAATAAGCCCACTGCGGATAAACAATGCAATGTTTTGTTGAGTGTGACAGAAACCGGAAGTGAACACAGAGAGGCGCCTTTTCTGAGCGCCAGCTCAGAAAGGAAGCACGCTCTTGAATAGGCCAGCACTGTTTTTAGGTTAAAAAAAAAAGAAAAAAAAGTGAACTTACCCCGCTTAGCACAACATGGCCACTAAAAAGAAGCGAACGTCAAACGTAGATAATGACAGCTGGGTTGTCATCGCTCCAGGTGGGTTAAAGAGTATAGTATAAGCTAACCGAGCTAGCTTGCTGCGTACTTTGCAAGCAGTTATTAAGCTTTGATAGGTGTAATTACCCATTAAACTGGTGGTTGTTAGCATTTATGGCAGCTGTCATGCTCCAGTCTTAAACTACATGCTAAAATAATAAGTTAAAGCTTGACATATTTATTATAAGAAGGAGACATAGTGGTGATTTATCATGTGGTGTCTGTTCTGATGTCTGCAGACTCTGTCATCGACACACACAAGCACGACGGTGATCCAGTTTTTGTGAGACTAAGGAATCCAACAACAGGTCTGATTCTTTATATACTATGGTCTAGCTCTGAAACTTGGTGTTTATGTCAGTATCATTGAGTGAGTAAACTTTTAGATGAAAATAAACTTTTATCATATAAAAGGTGATGGAAATAAGAGAAACTGGCACACAAGAAACTATGTAGCTGAGATCCAGCCATTTATCCCTCATGGGAAGCCCCCTGGACTACATGCTTTTCAAGTTTTAAACCTAATCTTACAAGTATAGAGGGTGTTTGTCTCCTAAATCCAAACTGGAAGCTGGTTCCACAGAAGAGGGACCGGAAAGCTGAAGGTTCTGCCTCCCATTCTACTTTTAAATACCCTAGGAACCACAAGTAAATCATCAGTCTGAAAGTGATGTGCTCTATTGGGGTGATACAGTACTATGAGGTCTTTAAGATAAGCTGGGGCCTGATTATTCAAGACCTTGTATGAGAGGAAAAGGATTTTAAATTTGATTCTAAATTAAACAAAGAGTCAATAAAGAGAAGCCAATGTGGCAGAGATAAAAGTCTGTCTTTCTAGTTCCTGTCAATACTCTCGCTTTGGATCAAATGAAGGATTTTCAGGGAGCTTTCAGAACAACCTGGTATTAAATTACAGGAGTCCACGCTAGAAGCAGTAAATGCATAAACAAGTCTTTCAGCATCACTCTGAGACGGGTTGTTTCAAATTTTCAAGATATTGCACAAATGCTAAGAAGAAGAAGGCTATAACTTATTGATATTTACAGCATGTGTTTCTAATCTAATGCTGATTACAGAAAGTACATCAATAGATTAAAATTTTGTGTAGGTGGCTCTGGATTGACATCCTGTTATGTTTGGTGTAGTTTAGACTGTTTCTGTTCTCACTGTGTGTTACCATCACAGAACATACTGTAGTTTGTAACCACAATGTCCAGCCTCACTGCATGGTCTTTCACAACTTCTGAGATCAACATGTTGCTGCTGAAAGAGGTGTGAGAGCAGTTAAACTGACAAAGGAGAAAACTTTAACATCAGCTCTGAGCGGCTTTGTAAAAAAATCTGATCACCGTTTGCTTATTTTGATATAAATATTCATTTAAAATTCAACAAAATGTCACTAAATCATAATCTGTGCCAATCCACTGCACTTAGTGTGATAATGTCTATATTCACACACTTGTTGTGTTACTTGTTTCTTTTGGCTTATGGATGATGCCTTTTTGTTTTCTAATGTGTGATTATTATTTTTTTTTATTCTGTTGCAAATCATTGATTTTTAATTGATAATCAAAATTGCCTAGGCGCTATAAAATGAAAGCAATAATAAGATGTAACTTGATCATATAAATAGTAAGTCAGATTATTGTAAAAGTCAAGATTTAAAGACATGTTTGTGGCAAAGAAACCATCTATATGCTGTCAAACGTTTCAACACTTCCATTAGCATGTAGTGTAATGTCTCAATATCCTGTGAAATTAAAAACAAATATATATTTTATAAAACAAATGATAGAAAATTAAATTCCAAAATTCACCATTTCACCAAGCAAACACACAGTAATGTTTGAATTTTTGTTTCAGTGCTTCTGCAGGCGTGTTGCTCTTGCTAATTTGCGTTGCTTTTGTCCAGATGAACCCAAAGCAGGTCAGTCAGGCTGAAATCTTGAATCTGGGCCAGTTTTTCTTGCTTTGAAACTCATCATTCTGTCTTCTAATCTTTCGGGTCATTAGCTAGCTATAGGCTGAACTCCAGACCAAGCAGGATTCTGGTAGCAATAATGTATTCCAGCAGTACTTCTTGGAATACAGTTCTGTCCTAATAGTGCACAAGATGGTATATTTATTGTTCCTTCAATAGGCAGAAGGGTTGGCGGTTAGGTGGTGTACGTGTAGGGATTGATTTGTATTAACTTTGTAAAAAATAAAAACAGTGGTGTAGAAAAACTGCTTTCTGTAAAATTAACATTTTTTTCATTTTTTGGTGATATAAACTTTTTCTAATCCTTGAGATGTTTCCCACTTTCCTTTGTGTCATTAAGGGCTAATCAGTGGAGTGTTAAATTGGGGTGTAAAACTGTGTCTCACATTTAAGACAAAACCTCAAAACTTGTTGTTTTTTTTTGCATGTTTGTGCTTTGTATACTGAAATAACACATTTCCTCCTTGTCTTTTTTTAATCCTGCAGATGCAGCATCTCTGTATATGTTGGGTAGTGGGGATGTGATGCTGTATGAGGTCAAAGCATTTGAGGATGATTTCCACTCTTGGTTTGTTGGCCAGGCTGTGCAGAGAGGTGGGTCTCATTCCAGAGTAAACTGAATTAGTCTGATCATTATTACACACGCAGCTACGACGTTGGTTCATTTTATCTTGAATCTGCATCAGCTGTATTTGTCTAAAGGGAAGAGTTTTGCAATCAGAGCTTATTCCAGCTTGGTTGAAGTCCAAAGAAGCCAAATTATCTATTCAGAAGCTCCTTTTACATGGGACATAAATACTGACAAATGGATACAGCATACCCATAACATCACATCATACACCAAGCGTACACTGTCAGGTCTGTGATTCACCGGTTCACATACTGCATACTGCTATGCGGTTTAACTGCATTTGTAGCAGATCTTCTATGACTTAATCACCAATTTATTGATTAAGTCATAGAAAAAAATTATGAATTTTCAGCTGATGTATGGCAGTTATTTAGTTTGCTGTCTTATGACAAAATTGAATTTGATGTTAATTACGTGTCTTTGCTTTACTAGTTGTCTCTCTCTCTTGTTGTTTTAACAGATGGGAGACTGATGTTTGTAACACCTTTGGATCCTCTCTATCTAATTCTGCCATATTTGGTCAAATCTGGCAAAGAGGTAAGAGGCGGACTGCTGTACTCTCACAGCTCACACATCTTGTTTCTGTTGATCTTTCTGGTGTAGCGCTGACTTTGCTGCCTCTATAACTCATTCAGAGCAAAGCATTTGATTCCAGCTGCAGACTGATGTGCTGCTCATTTGTTTTTAAATCTGAAAAAGGAAGACGGGCTTAATCACAGAGAGGCTGAGGTGAAATTAACTGAAACATTTTTCAGCTTCAGCCAAGCATTACAGAGACATGACATATTGTTTCATAATGCACAGAACAGTAGAGGAAGTTCAGAAAAACTTACATGGATTTGGCTATATTGAATATATATAGTATTGGATCAGTAAGTTACTAAAATTATGTCATTGTCCAAAAACGTATGGACTTGGCTGTACATAAGAGTTTATACTGTAACATAAACAAGCCCATTATCTGTTTCATCCCTTAATCTCAGGGAAAGTTCCAGCCTGTGGATCAAGTTGTTAAAGATGAAGAATTCCCAGCTTGCTCGAGGCTGCTTAGCTGCGCTCGTACGCTGGCCTCCTTGCACCACATCGCTGAGGAAAAAGGTGAATTTTACTTTTAAAGATACTGGGATTCATTAAGCTACAAGGTCAAGCTAGATGCTTTGTTCAAATGTTGTGTTCCAGAGGCGGGAAGTCAGATGTATCATCGATACAGTCAAGAGAGAACCATGAACTGGTTAAAGAAAAAGGTATTTATTGGAAATGTACTTTTTCTAAAAGTTCATGCTTATTTTCTGCACATGCTGCACATTCTCTATATTTATGTATTTTTAATAGGTGGAGAGGACGGTTATTGCCCTAAAGAAAAGAAATATCTCTGTGGGAGAAGGAGTGAAATCCTCAACGTATGTCAGAGTAAAGTCAGAGACAGACAACCAAGAAGGTAACTTAAGAGCACTTAACATTTTTAAGATGATTCCCATTTCTCAGCTATCTGAATTTTCTGCCTCATTCTTAACCTGAGGAGACATATTTGGGCCTAAATAGAGTAGTTTCTTTCTAGGAAGACTGTTGACCAGCAGATGGCAGTAGTGCTGCAAAATCTTTGTTTATAGATTATGTTGATTCACAGATCACTCAAACACTTCCCTGACCAGAATTATTCAAACGGGATGATTTTGGTAATTTGTGTCTCTTATTTTAATGATACCAGAGGACTTCCTACGGTATTCCCATGGCCTGATATCAGAGTATATCAGTGCAGACCTGAGCAAAGCCCTCCTCACACACTTGGGGTAAGTTAATCACGATGAACGTCTTAACGAGTAATGGTATTAATGCATACTGCAGATCAAGCACACCTATTATTGTGCTTCATAGGTTACCAGAGCTCACAAGCCCAAAGGAGACCGAGCCTCCTTCTAAGGTATGCGCTCTTCTCTCTTGGGTGCAAATAAATGTGGTGTGGCATATTTTCAGTTCTGCTTGCTGTCGTAGTTGCCGTGCACTCTTCATGCACTCCTCCACCTCACTGTTAAATGTTGCATGTTTCACAGGAGAAATCCTCTGCCTGCACTTGTGTGGGGTTAACTTTGGTTGTAGTGTGAGGACATTGGAGCTTGTAGTGGTGGAAAAATCGCTTGGTGGTTTTAGTCATGAAAGGCCTGTCTTAATTCCTCGTTTGGCAGAAGCGGAAACTTTCAGACAAGCCGGTGGAAGCTGGAGAAGACTACACCAAATTCAACAGTGCAGACTTTGCGCGCAAAGTGAGTGTATGCGGAGAAGTCTGCTGGAATAGACTAAAGCGTCTGGTGGTTTTATCTCCGTTGTAATTACACGATAATGACCAAAGCTTGTTGTTATTTTAGCGTTTTCTATTTCTATTTCTTTCTTCTCCTGTTTTTTTTGTTTTTAAGACGCTGAGTGATTGTTCGTGCAGTTTTTGTTTGGCGATCGCTTTCTTCAAGCCTGGTGTACATCGTGTATGCACAAGGCTGTGGCCCTTGCCTTGTAGATTTAATTGAAGTTGATGTTATGTAATTAATTTCCTGTGGTCTCCACACAAGGGCGTTGTGTTATATTGATTTTTCTTTTTTGCATTTCAGCCGCCCAAGAAGATGACGGCAGCTCAGAAAAGTCTAGCTAAGGTGGACAAGACAGGCATGAAGCCAATGTCGTCCTTTTTCAGCCCCAAGGTCAAAGCAGAAAAGAAATGAATGCTGTTTGTGTTTGATTTGTGTATGACATTTCTAATAAAGAAAAAAAAAAGTATTTGAAAGTGCTTTCTTTTTAAATACTTTGAAGGTAGAGGGATCATGGCACGTAATTTAGCATTCCTTTTAAAATGATAAATATATAATATTAAAAAAAACATATTTCAGATGATATGGGTTTATTTAAGTTTCTGAATACCTCTTTTGCAACAACCACAAACTACACAAAGACTTTCTTTAATCCTACGTTAGTACCTAAACATTCATTCAGATCCTCTGAAATTGAGTGACAGACATTTGTAACCCTGGGAAAATAAAACCAATAATGCAAGACTTGCTGTATACCATGAAAGTTAGGTCAGGTAGATTGTGTTTTATTGACTTTTTGTGTTTACAACTATTTTAACTTCAGCAATGATAAATACAATAACTTTGGCTGGTTTTGAGCTATTCAGACAGCCCAGTCCTTGGACTTGCTGAACTTCTCTCTCACATGAAGCGCTCTGACTTTGAAAGGAGCCATTGTTACATTTTTCAGTTGGTTTTGATACCTCAGAGGACTGCAAACTCTCTCTTTGGGTCTTACCTGTACACTACTGTACAAAATTCTATATCCAACACAATACTTTACCTTCACTTTGTTCAGTTTAAAAGAGACATTAAAAGATGGGTTAAAAAAAACATTCTTTACGATATCAAAAGAATTTCCCGATCTTTTATTTTAGAGTATACAAAAATGATCCAAGTTAGGTCTTTAAAGTGTCATCAAATTGATATGCATCTGAAATCAGTAGTCACTTGGACACTATTACATGCATCTTGGTACTAGGTTGAAGGCCATTTTGCCTTCTGAAGTTCCTTAATTCTCTGTGGCGATTCAAGAAGGTGCTGAAAAGACTCCTCAGAGATTTTGGTCCATGTTGACGTGATTGCGTCACACGGTTGCTGTGTGCCTGCTGAACATCCATTATTTGAATCTCCCGTTCCACCACATCCCAAAGTTGCTCTAAAGGACTGAGATGTGGTGACTCTGGAGGCCACTTGGGTACCTTCATGTTTGAGATAATTTAATCTTTTTAACACGATTCCCTTCAGAGGATGGGTACACTGAGGTCACAAAGTGATGGACATGGTCAATACTCCCCCACACCATTACACTACCAGCAACTGTTAATACAAGGCAGGATAGATCCATGCTTTCAGATTGTTTGCACAAAATTCTGACCCAACAATCTGAACGTGGCAACAGAAATCAAGACCTAGGCAACGCCCTTCTAACCTTATGTTTTGATGAGTCCGTGTGAACTGTAGCCTCAATTTCCTGTTCTTAACTGACAGGAGTGACACCTGGTGTGGTCTGTAGCACATCTTATATATAAATATAAATATAAATATAGTAGTCCTGGTGTCATGACTGCTGCGTTTTTCAGTATGAAGTTATTTGGGCTTTACACTGTAATGCAGAGGTGCAACAAAAGGACATTTTAACAGAGTGAAATCCTTATTAATATTATTCTTATCACTTGTGCATTTCTTACTGTGACATGTCCAAGTCTCTGCCAAGAAAAAGTCCAATTTTGGAACACAAGGATTAAAAAGTATTTCACCAGCTGGCTAGTTTTGCTTTATTAAAATGATTTTCTTTATTAAAAAAGTTTGAATCTAGGTAAATGTCTGCACAGCTTTATTTTTTATTTACTGGTGTCATATTATCAGTGCAGCAGTGCTGCTGGTTTCAATGTCCGCTAAGCTTCACTGCTTCTTTAATTTGGGCTTGAAGCGCAGTGTCTGGAATGCGCTCTCCACCACTTTAGGCAGGTGGATCGGGTTCCTCTGAAGTCGCAGCCTGCTGCTCGTGGACCCACTCTGTTTCTTCTTCGCCGGGATGCTTTCATTGGCACAGTCAGGAACCGCTCTCTGGTCCGAAGCATCTGCGACTCGAGGAACTCGCAAGACCCAGTTAGAGTGGAGGTCATGTTCAGCTGAGCTGGAGGCCACTGTGGGAGGAAATGACAAGAACCCGAGAGAGCAGTTAGTATCTGTGCAAGTGGCAGCTTCACCATTAGCATCGATGCACTGTTTGAAAGGAGCAGTCAAAGCCTAACATGTAATTTAATCAATGGGGTGTGCTCGAGCTGGAATTCTCACTACTTTGTTTTACTGTTTTGTTGACTTATACTCCCGTCTTTTATTAATGAGAAATATTTTCAGTGGGTGGTACGTGTTTAAAGAGCTACTTTGGCTGCTCCCTTATTCACAAGGACTTGCCACAACAGGTAGCTCTGCATATCTGATTTGGCAGATCTGTACTCCATTCATGACACAACCACACAGGGGTGTCTCCTCCTGGGAATGAGCTGGGGGACTTTCCCTTGTTAGATAAATGTGTAAACCAATACACTGTGGAGCTACTGGGTCGCCCATGTGTATTAGGTTTAAACAGCCTCCATGAAAGGATTCATGAAAGGATGACATTTAAAATATTTTATTTTGACAGCCTCCTAGGATAAATGAGTCTAATCCTTAGCAGCAGCTGAACTGAAATTATGGATCTGGCCTCAAACAGCTCGGTTAGTATATATTTATATCTCCCAAATTATGTCTACCGGTCTAATTAACATAGTTTAATAACAATTGCTGCATTTAATTCAGTGTGACACCACTGCTGTTGTGTTAAAACTCATCAGATAAAGATAAACAAAGATAAATCTTTAGAAGCAATAAGCTGAATACTGATACCAATACACACCTTGAGCCTAACATATATCCTTTCATAAAGTTATCTGTGCTGCATGGATAAGATTACCAGTAACCAAAGCTGACAAATAAGGTGTTAAATGTACAACATTTACACATGAAGATGACGTTGAGCTTTTGTTCTGAGTAAGTCTGATAAAACGGAAATTTCTCCCAAATTGACATGTATAACAAAACCGAGAGAAAAGTACAAACACACACACATGAAAACATCTCAGTGTGTGTGCACTCATTAGCAGGGGTGCGTCCATGATTTTTAAGTGAGGTGGCTTCATAATAATATAGCAGCTGGACTGAAGCACAAAAACACAGCGAGGTAACAGATAATAAAATATATCAGCTGTGTAACAGCAGATTTTATTTTGAGCGGTAAGAAGTAAATAGTAGTGTATTCTCTCTTAACTCTTTCAAACTTTACAAATGTTTTTACAAAACTGGAGAATCAAATTGAAATAAGTGCCGACTGTAAACAATGATGTCTACTTAATGCAAGCTAGAACCCCCCCTTATCTGATTACATTGTTTTTATTGGTGTGCAGTGGGCAGAGATGGGGCTTTTTCAGTGCCATCAGTCTTTCAGCAACATAATGCAAAAAA
Organism: Benitochromis conjunctus; assembly: GCA_015052645.1. Taxonomy (NCBI): domain Eukaryota; kingdom Metazoa; phylum Chordata; class Actinopteri; order Cichliformes; family Cichlidae; genus Benitochromis; species Benitochromis conjunctus. Next base: position 41,977 of record VOQK01017597.1, read on the forward strand.
CGTGGTGATCATGGGTAAAGGAAGAACGCATTTAAATTTGGATCCACATCATTTAATTTGAAAATATGACATTGGCGAGGCCTTGAGAGGCCTCGGTGAAAGAGTGAACCTAATAGTTCATCATGTTTTGTATCTAAATACATGACGTCAAGTGTTGAATTAACCTCGTGTAGTTGAGGAGGGATAGTGGATGTTGAATATGGAGCTGCCAGGCAGCAGGAAAACAGGAAAAGCTCAATGAGACCCCTAAAGCGAGCAGCCACAACAAGAAGAAGTTGGAGTAGTGTATGTAAAGATTAAGGGCCTTTGTCCATGTGGTGCCTGCATTCAAACATTCACATAAAAGTCACTTTTAAATGTTTAACTTATTCAGTTACATCACTCGCTTATGAACGTAAGCAGGGTCATTTGTTGTGAAGCAGAAAGCCTATATCATGTTTAGAAAATCACAGTAAATGTTCTGATTTTGACACAATTTAATCATTGCGTTTGATTCACATCACATCCAAAACAGAACACCCAAACAAGCCGTTAGTGGCTTTGTCACGTAGGTGACTTCACTGCTCGTAGGTTGTCAGGTTGTCTCGTAGGCTGAATAATTCTCACTCACTTCCAGCATTACTCACATTAAAGGCTGGAATTTCAAACTCACCAATAAAATCCACGTCTGCGTGCCCGTCATCCTTGTACGGCTTGCGCAGAGGTTCGCTGTCACAGCTGGCGATGACCGCGTCAAAGAACTGCAAAGTGTCGTCCTCAGTGGGAACTGGGGGTGCTGAGGGTTTGGCTCTTGATATCTGTGGTGTAAAACGATAGAAGAAAAAAGAAAATGTCTTTGACATTTCCTTCCATGTGATATTGGCTGCTTGGTTTAAGCTTACCGGTCCCTCCTTTTTAGGCGGCGGGGGCGCAGGCTTCTTCTTGGAAGAAACTGTGGCCTTTGCGTCGGTACCCTTCAAGTCGCTCACACTCTTCATGTACTGCCTCCTCAGAGCCACAAGCGCTTCCAGGTATTCGAGGCAGTTCTGATTCTGTGAGTACAGCCATATCCTGTCCTCTTGTCTCTGATAATAGTACAAGGTCGACTCGATGCTCACTGTGCTCTTGCTCCGTTTTAAAGTCGAGCCCGCGGCCGTCTGCGTTTTCTCCCCGACAACGAGCATGGAGGTGCTGCGCACCAGCCTGACAGTGCAAGCGTTGTGGTAGTCCTGCTCGACCCGACACCCACCACCACCACCACCATCCCGTCCTCTCTGTCCTTGATGGTTGGGACGGAACACATTATTGATTTTTCTGAACATTCCTCTAAAGAGAGTCTGTCATGTTGACAGACTCGCTCTCCAGTTCCCCTTTGCACACCATTTATCCATATACAAAAAACAAAACAAAAAAAAAAACAGTTGTTGTCCTTTATGGGACTCCTTATGACGTCTTTGCTGGAGCTGTTCAGCGGGACCAGAAGCTGTCCAGGGTGCTGAAATCGCCAAACTGCTGCCTTGTTGTGCCACAAGACCAGACGCGAGACAGGTGTCTAACCTGATCTCAGCATGTCTTTAATGTTATCGGATGTTGCTCGGCAACATTGCTGTAGCAACGGGCTGGTAACTCTACACTTTGTGCTCCCATTACTGAGCAGTAGACCTGTGTCAGATATCTTAACCCACAGGAGATTAAGTGGACAAAATAACTACAGCCACCAATGAAACTCTGGACCTTTTAGTTTTAGTGACTGTAGCTGTGAAGCAACCTGTTTACACACCTGATACTAGATAAAACGAAAGATAATCAAAAGCACAAAGCTGCAGTTACACATGGGTTTACGTGTTCCACTTTGGGTGTATTTTGTGCTTTCAAGACTTATAATTCAGCTGTATGAACAACCCAACAGCCTCGACTTTATGATGTTATATCTTAGGTTTCCTTTCCTCGTTAATAATAAAAAACTTTCTCTCATGTTTCATGTCCTTCTATTGTTGGAGTTCCCTATCACAAGCGGAGGAAGTCTGGACAGAAAGGAGTCCTTCAAGCCGACAAGGGGCTTTCATCTCGGAAAAATCCAGGTCATAAATAACACCTGAAACCTTTCAACACTTTCACCACATATCTGATTTAGACTTAGGTTTGCTTGAGTGTATAGCTATACTGCGGAGGAGCTTGAGTCAAGTGAGGAAAAAGAAACTATTTCATGACCATGAAAGCCTCTGGGCTCAAGTGACTTTGACAGTTCAGTGCGCTGAAGAATAGGCAAAGCTTCAAGGAGGAAATGATGATTTGTGGTCACATAACTGAGTGTGAAGTTACCACTTCTGCTTTGCTGTGAACTCAGAGGATAGGGGAAAAAACCGTTTAAGCTAAAACAACAATCAACAATTAATAAAGAAATGCTATGAAAATTTTGAGGTAATTCAAAATTTTGTGGCGTGACCGATCAGAAAACGAAAACAGGAATCAGTTATTGGAACTTTCTGTTTCCTTGTATTTTTATCATATAAAGACGACTTTCTTTTCTGCTTTTAAGCAAAGCTCAGTCACACACCTGCTTTGCACGGAAATGAAACATCAATGGTTTCTTTTTACAGCGCATATCTCGCCTTGCTGTCATCCAGCATCCACCATTTTACCTCATAGTGCAAGAAGGAAATCTAATGCAGAGGTAGGCACGTCTTATTTAAGTTTGCCAGGCATAAAGGGTTTAAATAATTAGGGGAAATACCAGCTAAATCCAATGAAAACAACATATTAATTGTTAAGATTACAAGCTGAAATGCAATCATGATGAGAGCAGATGTTAATGTTAAGTTTGCAGAATTGGGATCAAGCAATAAAGGATAGTCCCACTTCCTTTTTTGGGTGGTATAAAACAACAGCCAGGTTTAGGCCCAAAAACAGACTTTTAAGAGTACCGCTTTAGGACGTTTGGTGCCAAAATACAGGTTTGAAGCTTTTCTGTGACTCAGATCTGAGGTAGGAAGATCATTCTTTGTGATAGATGAACATTCTTCTGTTACATGTAACTTCTTAGCAACTCCAAATATATTTTAAAATGGTCTGCGATGACTTTTCTACAGGGATCAGTTGTGCAGCAGAAATAATTTGGTGCTTCTTATGAGGTTTATGCTAAATTTTCTGTCACTGCTGCTTTTGTCTTGTTTTGGTGCCTTTATTCAAATGCACTCTGTTTGTATGCATTCAAATAAAGGCCCATAGGGAAGGGTGCTACAAATGCTATTTCCTGGATATATATAGAAATAATAAATAAACATTTAATAGGTGAAATTAAAATTTTTTAATTAACTCTCACTGCATACATCTTCTGAGTATGTGCTCTTTCTTGCAGCCATGCTTTGTGAAGGCAGATTGTTGAGCATGACCTACTGTGAATTCGAAGAGCTGGACTCCCTTCCTTCTAAGCCAGCTTTCCAGAATTCTTATGGGTCACAGAAAGCAGCTGCTGCCCTCATACCAGGTTCCACCAGACACGCTCCACTTGTTCATCACAATTCCCCGGAGCAGATGGCTACAGACAACCGAAGGGCTTCAGCTGAGTTGTACATTTCTCCTTTGCAGTCCTTAGATCTCCAGAGAGCTCATCTAGGCAGGCAGATCTCTCGAGAGATAGAGATCCCGGCCCAAGCTTGCTCAGGTGGCGATACCCCTTTCTTGGTTCCCTCCTTCTGTCAGAGCATTTGCAAAAACTACAGTGACCTTCATATTGCAGGTGACCAGGTGCTACCTCTCTCAGCTAATAACTGCGAGCTGAGGGTTTGTGCCGATGTCCCAGATGTTGGTCCCTTCATCCAGTCTTGTGATGTGCCCCCAGCTGTGGAAGATTCCCTCCATGTTCAGGATGGGATGGTGTTTCCACTGAGGGGAGGCTCGAACCGGTGGAGGCTGGGGAGCGGCCGTGATCGGAGCTTTTTGCTCCAGGGGCATGAAGGTCCATTTTCCAACTCCCTTCTGAATCACTACCTGGAGCAAAAGCTCCTGGATCTGTATCAGCAATACATGATGGAGAATATGGCAAGAGAAGGAGCCCCTGGTTCGGACTCTGGCGCAAGTGCCATTTGCCCTTTACTGGGCTCAGAGCTGGTCCTCACCAGCCTGGACCAGATCACTTTGCAGCTCAGCCGGGAGGGCAACATGGAGGCCGGCTTGGCCAAGGACATGGTCCTGAGCTGCTTCCTGCGAGTCGCTGGTGATATGCAGTCAAGTGAGATCAGCACTCCCTTTCTGCAGATTTCTAATGAGGCGTCCAGGGAGCAACTCACAGAGAGTAATGAGTGACCCCACTGTCAAGGAACTCCTTCATTCAATACCGCCTTTCATTTCAGTACAACACTGAAAAAAAAAACAGGATTGGACTGATAAGCACATTTTTATTTTATTAGCTCTTGAGAAGATGTTAAATGTGAGTTCCACGTGGGATTATACAGTAATTACCTGGAAAATGTGCCGTATTTATGCATCCTAAATTGAATTTGCAGTGATGACACTGGTGCCGGTGTTTACCTGTCTTTAGTGCAGCTTTGCCCTTCTAAAGAAAATAAAAACAGGAACTGAAAACTGAAACCGCTGCTTCCCGTTTTTCAAAGAACATCGATGGTCTAGCAGGACAGCACGAAATCAAAAACAGCATGCCGCCACTTTATGTATTATGTGCGGCCACATCTAAGAACATTTTGGATGCTTAATGATCACTGATTAATTAGATTTGACTCTCTCTTTGTAATGAAGGAAACAATACTATGCAGGATCAAACTAGCAAGAAAGAGCCAAAAGTGCAGCCTCGAAATGCCCTTTGATCAACACGCTGTCGTTTTAGGCTTCACACAACACCTTCATCGGCTCAGTTACCTATAAATGTAGCTGTAACCAAGTGCTGCGTGAGTCGCTTGTTACCCCAGCCTCTCGATCGGGACTGCAGATGTAAAGAATTCGATTTCATGATGTCTGAGCCACATGAAAAAAGAATACACGCTTTAACGAAACAGATTTCCTATTAATCCAAAAATCATGATCCAGGAGCGTAATTGCTCCTTAAGAATGAAAAGGAAACTCCATGAGCTGATTATTTCCCCCCTCCTCCACTTTTCCTTGAACTCAGCTGTATGTTGAGGACAGAG
>VOQK01017598.1:19417-31236 GCA_015052645.1 Benitochromis conjunctus
AATATGTGCTCGAAGTGTGTTTATTTTGTTCTTGTAGCCCTCATTCTGATCTGTCTGTGTACCGTTTACATCCAACATTAGAAGTCTCATTCCTCCTCACACCTCCCCTTCCTCTTACCTCCTCCCTCCGGACATCCATCCCAGCATTACCTCCTCTCCAACTGCTCTCCCATCCAATCACAAAAGCCCAACCAGTCACATGACTGACAGAGGAGCAGGAAGATGGAGCACAATATGAGCCATGCACCACCCAGACAGAGACGGTAGCAACACAGCCATTGCAGGCATGCACACAGACACACGTATGCGCACACACAAGCACACACACGAGCGCACACGTATTCGGGAAGCAGGTGTGCCGGAGTCAAAGAAACAGAGCGTCACCGTTTTTTCTTTTAGTGAGCAGAGTGAAAACATTCACACAGGAGAGGAGACGAGGACAGACTGCATCTGTGTTTGGATTTACTGGTGGTGTTTTGATCCTTGAGGAAGAGTTTGTCTGTATGTTTAAAGACTTGGAGGTGAGGAAAGCTTATTTGCCTTGGGGTGTGTTTGGATTAATAAGTAACATTAACGTTAGCTGGAATGTGAATTGTTCAGGTGTGGCAAACCCTGGGGCATTTTGAACATGTAACTATCTTTGTTGTTGGACAGGCTATTTCCCTCTATCCTGATACTGTCTGTTCTGGTGGAAGCTTGCAACACAATGCAGTTATTTTCCACTGTCCCAACGGTTCCTCGTATTTGTTAGGAAACCAAGCTTTGGAAATTGTCGGCATTGATTTTGCATGATTTAAGACTCTGCGGTCTCTGTCCACAGACTTCCACTGTCTGAATTGTAAAATGGCTGTAGGTTGTTCCTCTTTAGCTACCAACCTCATCAGTCTCTCCTTCCCGCCCCTCACTCTCACTTCTTCCTTGTTCCTTCTTTGACAGTTCACAAGCTGATGTATGACTTTCTTCTTTTTCCATATTTTGTTCCCTTTTTTTCTGATTAAGTGATAGCAGATCTGAGGTCTGGGCCTTTTTATTGCAGATTGCAAAATCACACAGCTTGAAAACACTAACTGGACACAGCATGAAGTTTAAGATAATTATTTTCTCGGGGTGATTTTTGGATTAGCGTAAGCATTTGCTGCACAGACCATATGTGTGTGCATTGTTTTTGACTGATTTTCACAGTCAAAGAGAAAAAACTGTGGGGAAAATGTAGTCCTTAAACCTAAAAAACAATCAAATTAATTATCTTCAATCTTAGTCATCAGCAGAATCTCTTTCTTGATGTGAGATTTCTGCCTGTATCTGGTCCTCAGTAAGTGAAATGTGCTGTATAATGTGGATTTTTGTTAGTTTGTTTTTCTGTTTTTTGCATGTGAATCTGAGGACATACAAGTCTCCTGTATACCTCATCCCTCATCCTGTTGCTTTTGACAGCAATAAAAAAGTCAGCGCAGGTGTGCCGTAGAACTGAGCGCTGCTAATTTACATGTTTGTAAATGATCTAATAGGCAAAACCCCAGTTCAGTCTAAAAACTCACCGTTTTGCATTATGAGCTGACAAATATTTAGTAGCCGACTGTCCAATAACTTTTAAGCCCTTAAAATTTGTGCACGCTGTTAAAATGCAGGTGTTTCATTTGCAGTGGTGCTTTACTGTAATATTCATTGTGCCGTTTTAAAATGAATGTGCTGGAGCACAGAGCCTACAAGTAGTTTAACTGCTCAAACATTCAGAGTCTGGAATGTTTGTCTGTATATACAATACTTGTATGTTTATATATTAACTTGTTTGTGCATCTTTTTTGTAGCTGCATAAATTCAAACCCAATGATTAAGGGGTGGGATATGTGGATAATAAGGGTTTGTAATCTGGATGTTGTATCAACCCTCGAGGTCAACAAAGTTATTAACATCCATAGTCTCTAAAGTAGCAGGTTTACTCATCATAGCTCTGAGGAGGATACAAGAGAACATCAGTTCAAAGCCATTTAGAGCTGCAATGTCATCAAAACTTTGGCTCAAGTGACTTTTGACAAGTCACTTGATATTATGCATCATAATGCACGAGTGAAAGATCAAGCCAGTGAGAAACGATCAGATTTCTCCCCTCTGTAAGGTTTATTCAAGAGCGTGGCATACAGCAGCGATAAAATGCCTGCTAATCATTATTATTAATGTAGTTGTAACCTGTTCGCTTCTCTGTTCGCTAGGTTGAATGACACAGTGCTGCTGGGAAATCACCACATGGAGCATGACGGCTTTTCAGATAAATCGGAGCGCGAGGCTCATGACGACTGGGACCCTGCAGCCAATGAGAACGGTGGAAGACTGACGGAGGAGAGCGATGTGGACCAATCGGATGAGCTGTCGGCCGGGCCGCAGGCCACAGCCTATGTGGAGCAGAGCACAGAGGAGATGGCTGAGGTGAGGCTGATGAGTTCAGTTATTTACGTGGAAGTCTTTGACTTGTTATGTTTGCCTTGGAGTTCTGTTTGTCACCCTGTTACTTTGCTGTGTTACTTATGCACAACCACCTGCCCTCTGTGCATGTTTAGGCTGGTGAAGCGTCCCAGGTGGAGACTGTGTCAGAGGAGAACAAGGGCCTGATCTGGAGCTTGCTGAAGCAGCTGCGGCCAGGCATGGACCTGTCTAAGGTGGTGCTTCCAACCTTTATCCTGGAGCCGCGCTCCTTCCTGGACAAGCTGTCTGACTACTACTATCATGCAGATCTGCTCTCACAGTCAGTAAATCTTAGTGATTTCACTTAAGAATATACAGGGTGTATCATAAAGAATCATCCAATTTCAAAGTGCTTTAATTCTGCAGCTGCTATACTTTAATGATCAAAACACATACTGTTAGAAAGAGCATGAGTTTCATGAAGGCAGGTAGCATAACAACAGCAGTGGCTGCAGGTAGCATAACAACAGCAGTGGCTGCAGGTAGCATAAGAACAGCAGTGGCTGCAGGTAGCATAAGAACAGCAGTGACTGCAGGTAGCATAAGAACAGCAGTGACTGCAGGTAGCATAACAACAGCAGTGACTGCAGGTAGCATAACAACAGCAGTGACTGCAGGTAGCATAACAACAGCAGTGGCTGCAGGTAGCATAAGAACAGCAGTGGCTGCAGGTAGCATAAGAACAGCAGTGGCTGCAGGTAGCATAAGAACAGCAGTGGCTGCAGGTAGCATAAGAACAGCAGTGGCTGCAGGTAGCATAACAACAGCAGTGGCTGCAGGTAGCATACGAACAGCAGTGGCTGCAGGTAGCATAAGAACAGCAGTGGCTGCAGGTAGCATAACAACAGCAGTGGCTGCAGACATGCTTGCAAAAGTATGGGCCGAATTTGACTATTGTATGGACATGTGCCGTGCGTCTGGAGGAAGACACATTGAACAACAAGTTTTGTGGTGCTTTATTATATTACCCATTGTGCACATAATCCAAATGGTGTGTTTGCTTTATATTTAGCCAAGTTATTTAAAATTTACTATTTCCATTACTTAAAAAAAAAAGTCTCTTGAAAACGGATGATTCTTTTTGATACTCTGTGTATTATTTTGCATTGATAGATTGTGTGCGTATATGTTGGATATCTTAATAATATTGTCTTTTTGTTTCTTCACAACAGAGCCTCATTGGAAGAGAGTGCGTATGGTCGGATCAAGCAGGTGCTGAGATGGTACTTATCAGGCTTTTACAAGAAGCCCAAGGTGAGATACGTTCACTCCAAGCTTATATAGTTCTGTTATCACATCAGCTGTACTATATAACAAACCTGATTACAAGATGCCTACAGTGAGATCCTGTTTTTAGAAGTAATGCTAACGCTTTTCAGTGCATCACTACTATTAAATGAAATGCAATATGTTGTATACTACAAGCTGGTGATGTTTTAAATAACGTGCGTGCGTGCGTGCGTTGCGTGCGTGCGTGCGTGTGTTCAATTATAGACTTGCACAACCCATCAGCCTCTATCATGTGGCTTTACCAGTACCACTGGAAGATTTTCTGAGTGTTAGCAGGTTTTAGTTTTGTGGGCACACCATCTTCTAACATGACATTCAGTAACACTTTATTTCCCGGCTGCTTGACAGATGTCTGTGATCAGGGTCCATTTGCGCTGTAAAAATGTCAGGAGACACGTCCCAGTTGTTTCCACTGGTTAGAAATGTATTACCTGTGTGGCAGCAGAGCTTCTGAGAATCTGAGCCAGCAGATAATGTGTGTCGATTAATCTGGGATTGCTCAGCACATTTTCAGCTGTCTACTTTTGGGAAACTGTAGACTGATAAATTCTTGAGAAGCTCTCATTATCAGGCTACCAGACACAAACTTTGCTCCACTGCTGGAGTAATTGCATAACATCCACAGAACTGTCTGTTTTAGCCCTCTGGAGAAGTGGCGCTGCTCACCATAATAATGCTTATTATGGGAAACTGGACAGAGTCACGTTATTACTTAAGAACTGTGCTTAACAGTAGCAAAACAAAATATTAAAGCTGCATGATGTTTAATCTGGGAAAGAAATCCTCTTTGTTTTGGATGATGCTTAAAGTAACACTAACATTTCTGCATTTACAGGGTCTGAAAAAACCTTACAATCCAATCCTGGGGGAGACATTTCGCTGCTGCTGGCTCCATCCAGAGACCAACAGCTGCACTTTCTACATAGCTGAACAGGTTAAATCAGACTCATCGCTAAGTGGCGTACTGGAACTGGACATGATTCATGCCTCGTGTGAAATATCTTGTACAGTTCGACAAACACACTGATCAGACACCTGTGAAATGCAGCAAGTGTAAAATGAATAAGTGCCAGAGGTTATGTGACACTTTATGCCTCGCTCTGCTGCTCAGATTTCGTTCTCTCTCTGTGTCCTCTGCCAGGTGTCACACCATCCACCCATCTCTGCCTTTTATGTCTGCAATAGGAAGGATGGATTTTCTATTAGTGGAAGCATCCTGGCCAAGTCCAAATTCTATGGTACAGCCAATATTTCAGTATCTGATTAATTTGTCTCAGCCAGATGATCGGTACAGATTCAGTACATGTCTATAAAGGCGTGCAAGGACGCTGTCACAATGAAGCCCAGTCTATGAGAAGCATTGATAACCACGTGTTTCTCTGCCCTCCTGCTTTTGTAGGTAACTCTCTTTCAGCTATTCTAGATGGCAAAGCCAGGCTGCTGTTCATGAGCAGGGATGAGGAGTATGTCATCACCATGCCCTATGCTCACTGCAAAGGTAATAAATATGCATTACCTTCTACTCGACTAATCGTTCCATGTCCTTGTTGCTGTGTTAGTATTTGCAGTATCTTTCCCTAATCTTAATACCGCACCATCTCTTCGGAAATATGCAATATGTGGACGTTTTTAATGCCATGGATTATATACGGAGGTAAAGGGTCCAATAATTTATTGATCATTCAGATTCAGAACCCCTTCACAAACCTTCAGTCTTCCAATTGCATGGTTAGAATATATTTGGTAATTATGGTGGGATTATAAGTATAAGTAGTTAAATCAAAGAAGATATGAGATGTTAAGTAATTTATATTTTGCAGAAAGCACAGATACTGGATCATCTCCAGTTTTTCAAGGTTCAGCTTTGTCTAGGGATCAGCTGGGATGGTGTGAATGAACACAGGAGGATATTAGTGGATCTGTGATGTGCATGGCATCTAATAAGTTAGCTTTCAGAAGTGGAATTCACAAACACATCATCCGTATTGTCTGAAAACAATACCTTTTGTTGCTTCTGATTTCTTTCTGCTGAATTGTTCTGCTGTATCACGCTGATTGTAGCCTTTTCTGTCCAAGCTCCTCATTCTCACAATATAATTTACCAATCATTGCAACAGCACACAAACTACAGGAGGTTAGAACACAAGCTCATCTATCGTGTTTACAATGAAATCTGCCCAAACTGACACAATCTGTGTGGGCTGTAAGCATTACAGCCATCTGTTCTGGCCAATATGTCTGAAGTACTGGAAATCAAATGTGAGCACGAACTCTCATACGGCAGACCGTCAGAGTTAGAGATGGATGATGGGTGCGATATATAAATCAAGGCAGGTTGAAGTTTCATTTTTTGGGTCTGCTTTAGGATTTTGTAAATTATTGCCTTCATCTCGTCTCCCAGGAATGCACTCAGTGCAACTGCCTACATGATAAATTCTACCAATAATTTGTGAACTTTCTTCTGCTGAACTTGATCTGATGCTGCAATATTGTCTCTCTCTCTCGTAGGGATTCTGTACGGCACTATGACACTAGAGCTGGGAGGGAAAGTTACCATTGAGTGTGAGAAAACCAAATGCGTAGCAGAGCTGGAGTTTAAACTGAAGGTACATTTTCTGAAAAACGAAATGAAAGATTTGTTTGACTGGTAGAATGTCCTTACAGTGTAGCAGTTGTTGCACTACAGCTGTTTTAGTAAAGGTATTGCACTTTGATTCTGTTCACTTCAGCCTTTTCTTGGAGGTTCTGGCTCTGTAAATCAGATCAATGGAAAGATCTTTGTCGGAGAGGAAGTACTGGCCACTGTTGATGGACACTGGGTAAGAACCTTTATCCTCTCGATCTCCTGTTCTGTCTCAGGGGCTTGAATATATCTTTCAGCATCATTTGCTACCACTTACTACTGTTTAGCAATTAGTAATACTCTGTAGTACAGAATAGATAATCATAGGTTTAGGAGCAGCTGGGAGATGATCTCTTCTAGATTGCTCTCACAGTGGCTTTGAGATCATCAAAAAACAAAAGTAAACAAATTCAGTTTTGTTATTTTGATTTCCAGGTGACTTTTTGGGATCTTTTGATAATCTTGGTAGTTTCCAGGTTGTATTGAAAATAACATTGATACTGGCAATGCATTTTTATGTAGAGCCTTGTGGCTCTACCACATGGTTGTGGTCAGTTAACTTTGTTAAAAGGGCTAAACTTTTGTTCAGGACAACGAGGTATTTATTCACGAGAAGCGCTCAGGCCAGCAGGAGATTTTGTGGAACCCAAGTCCAGAAATTCGCAGCAGTCGCCTCAAGAGACAAGTGGTCCAGTTAGACCAGCAGGGAGAATATGAGTCTGAAAGGTAAACCACAAAGATAATCTGTTAATTCTTCATTTGAGTCTTATTGAATAAACAAATGCAAATATTTGTGCTAGCATGATAACTGATAATGGTAATAGTGGCTTCCAGTTAACATGTGTCAGTGACCCAATGCTCAGAACGCTTGCATGTAAATTAACTGCAGACGTTATTAGATATCCAGACAAGGTGGTGGTTGAGATGTCCTTATATCTCACTATACACAACTGCTTCTGACTTTTTAGTGACAAGTCATTGGTCACTGTGTTTCCCCCGTTTGCATCTGATCCTAATATGCTCTCGGCAGACTGTGGCAGCATGTGACCAGTGCTATCATGGATAGGGACCAAGTGCGTGCCACACAGGAGAAGTTTGTATTGGAGGAAGCTCAGCGGAGAGAAGCCAGAGAGAGAGGAGACAAACTCTGGGTTTCACGGCTTTTCCATCAGGACTCTGTCACGTCCGAGTGGAGCTACAAGCACATGGAGTATGAGCGCGCTCACCCACACACACACAGGGCCTTTTTCTATTTAGATTAAATATGTGCAGTGAAGGGTGACCTGTGAAGGAAGCGGTCAGATAGAAATGGTGTGAGAATAAATGCTGATATAACAAACATGTCACTTGACAGAGTCAAGTGCTGAAAGCTGAGATAAGCTGGCTGTAATTTGTGCCAATATAACCAACAGATAATTACAGTAACAGTATTATGAGGTATATAGTGCTACCCTTCAGATCACCAATACTGAAACTGGTACTAGTCAGTCAGAGGTTATTGCTAATTACTGTAATAAATTTTACAACCGGAAAAAAGCACAAATAAAATCAAATGAGTCACGGTGATCTATCTCACCATATCTCAGATATAAAGTAGTACTACAATTCATGGTTTATTTATAGTCGTCAGTATCTCCTTTGATTGTTGTTTCGTAGATGCTTTCATGCACGCTCCTGCATGTCTCCTTTTGCAATGAATACTGTGATTGGGGACTGCAGGTAAAAGCACTGTGGTATCAGCAAGTGGGGACAAACAAGCAGGGATGTGAGGAAGTTTAAATGACACTGATTTTATTTTTACAGCATGCGACCGTGGGACCCTGAGCGCTGTTTTGTTCAGTTTGAGAAGGATGGCGTGATTCAGACGCAGGAGAAAAGCCAGAGACAACACAACGGACTCTCCTACAGCCACAGCTGGGCCAGTCAGCAGAAGGTTAAACTGAAGTGTTTACTGATGAGCCTTTCACTGACATTTTATCAGAATGAAATCTGAGCTTCTTTCTGTAAAATCAGACTGCATACTAATACTTAGTTGCTGCAATGTCACTGACAAACGTGATAAGCCCCTTATTTTTAGCCACTTAAAATTCATTGCCATTTACCCAGATAGCCAGTGTTGTGTCAGCGTGCAGTATGCTGTGAATTTTCCTGAAGTGAAGTTTGTTGCGCCTCTTCTCTTAGGCTGAGGTTAACGGGAAGCACAGGAAGGCCAGCAGTCAGCCGTCCAGCTGCAGCCAGAACACTGAGAGCAGCAGCACCACGCCGGAACCCACACACGAGTCCTCGGACAATGAAGGTGAGGTGTACGTGCAAACACCCCCCCACCCAAGAATAAAATAAAATAGCTAAATAAATCTAACCTTCTGGTGTCTAAGCATTGTTCTTTTGTCTGTTGTGTACCTAGGCTTTTCAAACCAGTGTGCCCGGTGCAGTAAAGAGATAAAGGACATTGCCATGTTAGAGGCTTCCATCACATCTATAAAGAAGACACAGCAGGATATCCAGAGGTGAGAGCCACGCAACTACGTGCAGAAGAGAACAAGGTGGCATATATGTTTTGGGTTCTTTTTATTTCTTTATATTTCAAGATTTATTTGGGGGCTTTTGGCCTTTATTGAAGAGACAGCAGCATGTAGGAAAATGGGGAGAGAGCAGGGGAGTGACATAAATGAAAGAGCCTGGGGCAGACTGGAACCCGGGCCCCTGCAGTAGCCTCTTGGCATAAGGGACACCACATGCCAAGACCATGTTAATTATATCTGGCCCTGCAAGGTTGTTTAATTAAGGGAAAACAACCCAGTAAAAAGATGTAAGAAGATTGGTTTTGAAGTTACTTGAGCAGTAATGGTCTAGCACAGTGTAATTTCACTTTGACTTTACACGTAACACAGCTAAGTCACAACATTTCAGTAGTCTGTCTCAGATTGCAACAGTCCAACATATTTTCACAGATAACATTTTAGTTCAATTGTGAATCTTTAGATTGAAGAGAAGAAAAGAAACCTCAATGCGAAACCTTAGATGTGATTATATGGCATCATCTGATCTGCTCAAAATTAGACAAGCAAAATATGAAGCCAACGTGGGCGTTGGACCGCTTTCACAGTTATTGCAGAATTATCTAAATTTACTTTAAGGCTTTCAAAATGACTGAGCTGAATATTTTTTGAAGCAGTTTTTGAAGCAAGCTGGACAAATAAAGAAGAGATCTACTATCAGCAGGTACCTTGGGCTTAGGGGAGATTTAAATTAATCTTATTTCCACTGACAGAATTAAAAACAGAGTCCAGAATTCATTTCTTTTTTCCGAGCCTTGTTTAAAAGAGATTAAAAAACAAAACAAAAAAAAACAGGGAAATACAGACACATCACCCAACAAGACCCAGAACACCCTCAAATCTGACATTTCATAAGGGTTTCTTAAAATACATCGGGGATGATTTACACTTCCAGTTGGACCCAGAAACAAACAATGAATCAGGATCTCAAACCTAACTCATTCACACTGGTTCCAGCATTCAGGTATTTTGTCATGACATTCAACAAGGAGCCAACATATACACATCCACTGGAAAAAGAGAGGAAATCAGAGGGAGCGCCATGTTTGTGAATCAACCTTCTGCCTGTTACCATCTCAAAAAAATATCTGAGCAAAATTCCACCTGGTCAAAAAGCCCTGGAGGCCAACAGCTGCCATCCACCACCAATCCTCCCGAGAGTAAACCAGCTACAGCAGATGTTACAAAGAATGGGAAAGAGACCCGGACACACATGTCTCATATCAGCTACAGCCTGAGAGCCAGTGCTCTCTGAAGCGATGTGATACGAGACTTAAGGTCATGTCATAGCAGTGATTAAGAACAGGTGAGGTGTCTTTAATAAACACAAGAGCGCTGTATAACAAACAATGCTGAATGCTACAGGAGACCCTCCAAGGAGCTCAGGAAGCGATGAAACGATATATGTTCGGATGAAGCTGTAACTCATCAGAAGCACACACACATCCGACGCCAGTGCAGACACACTCTTACTGAACTGTTTGCACAGTAAACATAAATGTACACGATACAACGCAGCTGACCTGCAGTAATGTGTGGGGAGCAAACCGCTGTTCTGGAAAATGTTAATGTGTTGCTTTAGCAACCGTCCAGTCCCAGTCCAGCTGTGTAAGTCTTTGTGTTAATGGAGTCAAAGATATGCTTAAATAAACAATTCTTAATGTACCATTTGTTACTGTTATCTAATGAAGCCCACGTACAGAACTGTTTATGTTCCACCTCCTCCAATCAAACATTATCAGCTGTTAATAATAAAATGGTGATATATTTTCTATGTTCTTTATAGATTTTTAACTGTAAAATGCAAACATGGACAAGAAATTAATTAAATTAGGAAAGAACACACAGTGGTGGTAATTATGTTTTACTGGTGGTGTTTATTTCTAATGTGACGACTGCACTTTAGAGTTCTGATACTTTAAACATTAAAGCTTAAGTGAAATAAATTTTATTGATTTGAACAGATATTCTTGGTGATAAATACCTTCATCAACTTACTAAACTTTCCTTTAGTAGTTGCAATTCCTGCAGTATTAAAAAGCAGCATATTTGAAGCAGGGATTAAGAACAGTTCCACATGTTCTCCGTCACTAAATGAGTACATGCAAATTACCACGGTGATATAGCCAGGTAAAGAGAGCCACTTTCATGACACAGAAACTGAGATTTTATGCTTGCTAACTATTAGTTTTGTTTCGTGGTACACCTCTCTGGAGCACTCCTGTAGATGTTTATGGGTTTTAAGATTAAGAATTTATCTTAGTTTAAGTTTTAAGAATTTATTTTAAAGTACTGACAGATGTAGTGATGATTCAGGCACAACAAATAGCTGTAAGCATAGTTGGCTGTGATATAGTTTAATTGGAAGTGAATGTTGGAAAAAGGCATTTATGCTTGTTTTTCGTAGGTGTTTAGATTTTCATTCATCGTTATCATATTTTGGTTTTGGCTTGTGACAATTAAAAACTAAACAGGGTGTAGGTAGAACGATTTGGGTGTTCCTAAAGTACCGTATATCTTCCAATAGTAGCCCTGGCGTTTATTCAAAAAATTAGTCGGACGGCCCGGCGTTTAAAAGAGACTGGCGGTTGTTGGAGACCGGCTCTTATTCCCTTCTCAAACGGAATGGTGATGGGTAAACGGAGTTCATTTGGCAGTAAAATACGGTATGGTACCGTATTTACGGCCACAATATGTAGGCAACAACAGTGGATGAACATTTCAGGATTTAACGAAATTATCAGTGGAGACGAAAGGGCAAAATGACCAGCGCTTAAAGGAGACCGGCTACTATTGGAGACCGGCGTCTATTTGTCGTGGCATGTTCTGGCAAACCCGCCGTTTATTAGAAACGGGCGTCAATAAGAGACAGGCCACTACTAGCAGAT
>VOQK01017599.1:7885-18097 GCA_015052645.1 Benitochromis conjunctus
GGAGAAAAAGAGGGGGGGGGGGGGGGGGAAATGAGGAAGAACAAAAGTCCAGAGAAGAGAAGGAGAGAAAGCCAGGTGAGCGGTAAAAGCGATTAATAATGAAAGTGATAGTCATATGTGAATGAGTGCAGCGGGGACATCTAATTAGATTCAAAGAGATTGGAAATCTTTACAAATAAACCCCTGAATAAACTCACAAAATCAAAACCAAATACTGCGCTCTGCCAGTCACTGAAACGTAACGCTCAATGACCAAAAATGTGTTCTTTCAGCACCAGTTAGAGTGCTTTTTGGGGTGATTTGAGATTGGAAGACAAGAATTGCTTTAACTGATCTTGACCTGATCGGTGGGAGAGTGAACTCAGTGAACTACGCCGTGGGAGATCGCAAATCCACAGCTTGCAGTAAAATCCTGCTCTGAAACGAGCCATTTGGGACAAATGACCTAATGAGGTGCTGATGTGTTCGAGGTCGCGTCCTGCAACCGAACAAAAGAGCAGAGCGGGCTTGTTTCAATGCGCTTATTCTGCAGCGCTGCTTCAAGTGCCAGCCCCGTCATCACACCAACACACACATCCCTCTGTTAATAAGCTGCTGATGTATTTGCACACACAAACCTTGGGTGGTTATTGGTCTGTGTGCACTTGAACTTGAGGAATGTGTGCATGAATATTTCTTTAAGTCAATTTATTTAAAAAGGATTATCCCCGTTTTCGCCGATGGACAATTAAGAAGGGAAAACTAAATCTATGATGAATCTATGAGCAAAACTGATTTTAAGGTGGACTGTAAATAGTCCCAGGTGGTCAGAGCTGTTTACAGTCCACCTTAAAATCAAACTCAGAGGGAAAGCAGAGTTTGGGCCAAATGCGCCAGTCGCTGAAGTGGTTTACGATGGAAATGCCGACCATGTATTTCAAACAGCCTCGATGCAGTGATTAGTACTATAAACATGACAAGAATATAAACCTGAGGGCGGGGAATAAATTGAGTGTTATTTGTGTCGTGTATGTGGGTTCTGATTTTCTGTTGGCTTATTCTTAACTTATTATTCATTGTGATTCTTTTCTAATCCTCGCCAAACAAACTCAATTAAAAAAAAAAAAAGTCATTGTATAACGAATAAGCATCCTCCTTGCGTGCGTTTTTGTCCGACCTTGTGTGCGAGAGCAAGAAACAAAGTATTAAAGACCGGAGCGAGCGGCAGCTCATGTGTTCTGTGCCCTTTTTGCATATTGTTATATGCGCGTGTCTCTGTGTGTACATTTGTATGTGCGTGTTACTGTCGGAGCGTGTTTCCTGCAGAGCTAGGATAGATGGCCGTCATTCATCGCTGGTAAACTGCCCCGTCATCAGTGGAATCTGAGCACCCGGTGAAATGAAAGTCTTGCGTATTTACTGAGGGGGAGAGAAAAAAAAGCGAAAACAAAAACAGACTGTTTCCTTCTGACTGAGAGCTCCTTTCACGGTGGGAAACAAACAGGTTCTGTAGTGCTGGGGTGCTGGCAGCTGTCACCTTTGGGTGCCCTTGGTCATGTCCCCCTGCTGGCCTGATGTTGATCTGTCTTCCTGTCAGCATCTGGACGCTGATGCAAACAAACAGTTCTGCTCACTGCAGGCGTTTCTCTCTATGCGCTCTTTTCCTGAAGGCATGTGCAAAAATGATTTCATGAAGAAAAAGCTCTGATCACGTTTGCATAGTTGGTCAACTTAAAAATATGCACATTATGTGTTTCAGAATAGCTGGTATTCTCTTTGGGCTCTCATCAAAGAACATTTAAAGTATCCACGAGTAAAAGAAACATCTTTAAAATGAGTCCCTGCCAAAAGCAAGAAGCAATTCCTTCTCTCTAAGCACGGAAACGAAACTCTCCTGTCTCGACTCTCACCAGACGTCAGGAAAGGTTTAACGTTATCATTTCAGCCCCATAAACACAGCTAAGGTTAAAACCTCTCCTTTGCATAAGACGATGCATTTCCTTCATTTGCCCTACAACCATTGTGGGTTTCTCTTTTGCTCTTCAAGGAATCCAGCGGTTTACAGTTCAGAAAGTCTTTTGTTTTATGTGATAAATGAGGAGAATATCTCTGGGCAAAGACTGAGTTGGTTAATAATTGGAGAACGTGTATAACTGTTCTGCTATGAATCCTTCTGCCTGATAACAACAATCTCTTATCAGCCGTGTTCAGGTTTATGGGGCAGAGTGGGAGTTTCCACACTTCTGGCCAATTTCTCGTCCATTCTCCACTGTATCCTTTAAGGCCGACTAATGCAATGAGCAAAAACTTTACAGTACTCATCAGTAATAATGTATACACGAAGCAGCATATACTTGTCTTTGGACTTTATTTTTCCCCTCACAGTCACTGCAACCTCAGGTTTCCATTCATTATGAAAATTAGCTTTCAGAAACAAGTTTGCGTGAGGCTGTAACACACTGAACATATCTGCCGTCATACTCAAGCTGATATGATTTCAAAACAACCACATTCTTTGCTTCCTAGCTGTAAGGCATACTTCCAAAAAAATATTGCTATGTATCTGTAAAATATCTATGAGATCCACTACATGCACGCCAGCTTCATTGATAATAGTGTCATTTTCTCCTACTCAGAATAGCCGTCTGAACCCTGATTCAAACCCCGAAAGCCTCCAAGCCGCAGGGTCAATCCCCCTCCTGCTAATTGCAAACCAAATGGCTTCTTCTACACGCCAGTTTTCTTTTATGGCTTTCAGGAATGCAATGGCCGTTCGTCTTTGGATCTCCATAAAAAAACAGAGCTCTGCGTCAGGGCTCCCTGGCTGGGAATCAACAGAGCAGAAATCATGACAAGGTCATCAGGGCAACAACAAGACCTTTCATACCACGGTGATGTTTTATTGGCACGGACGATCACAGAGAAATGGAAGCGTGTTTGACTTCCCGGGAAAGTGGCGAGCTTTCCAGGGTAAAAGTGGCAAAGTGAAACAAGCCAGCAGAGTTTGTTTTAAAAGTTTACTGCCTCACTGCTTTAGTAACATCTGAAGACGAGCGAAGAGGGCAAGAAGTCTTTTGATATTCACCCAGGTGCATTTTTCAGTCTTGATTTCCTTACCTGGATGTTTAAGTATGCGTTAAGACATCACCGACTATTGCATAGTTTTGTTACAACGACATAATCTGGAAAATTTGGGGGTATTTTACATGCCACTGATGATGTGGCATAGCTAATAAACTATATACACACACACACACACATTACTATACTGTATATATTACTGCATAGACACATAAAATTACAAACAGTAATTTTGAATAAAGATTGTTTTTCTTGGTTTACAGTTCTGAGGTAAAAGAGGGCAAAACAGATATTTAGACAGAATTCTCAGGAACCCCTCTGTGGTCATTGTTATTTTATTTGCATATCTTAATTTTAGCTCTGCTTCTTGCAATGACCTGCAGCATGAACTAGCACTTATCTATAACAGTCTCTGTCTTTGCTGTTAATCATTGTGTAAACCTACGCTGTTCTGAGGCAAAGTCTTTGCAAAGGAAATAACACTATTCTTATATTCCTGTTACCACTTTGCCCAAACGGTGACCTTTTTCACACGTTATCCTATGTCTGTCTCTTATTTCTTATCAGTCTTTGTTCCCTGTTCTTCCAGAAAATAGTTTCTCAAGTTTAGTTGGGTTGAAGAAACTGAGCAAGTCCAGTATCTCACTACATGTTTAGAGATAGAGATTTTTCTTCGTCTCACCGCAAAATGATTTCACCCTTTGTTTTTCCCCTCACAAAAGCAGTTTTGACTGTTTTTCCAGACGAGTGAGAGGGTAAACAGTGGCGGTCATTAAAGAGATTTTGCAGCTTCAGTAGATGAGTTTGCAGACAATAAGCATTAGGAAATGGCAGAATATGACTGTCTGCGGGCAGCATGTGTTGTCTGGTATGGTAACACAGCTGGGCATGCTGGGTAGAGCTGACATCAGCAGACCAAACAAAGTGAACAGAGCTCAGCATGAGTCACGTGAGGAATTGTTCCTAGCTTTCTTGTTGCTCTCCGATGCAGCGTGATCAGACTGATTTATGGGTGTGAATACAATAAGATTTATTAAAAAGAGACTTTTGAACCTATGGCTGTATTTTCCCATATGAATCAAAGGCTTTATACAACCTGTTTATTGATATGGTTCATTTCAGTTGAAATGTGTGGCTACAAAACACACAATGGTGATCAACAGCAGTGACAGCTAAGTTAAAAAAAACCCAAAAAACCCAAAGAGACAACTGGCTGTCAGGTGAGCACAATAACATACATGTTATAGATTAAAAATCAATAAATATACGAGTAGAAGAAGAGTTCCTGGAGCTAGATAAATTTTAAGCTACACATAAGATAAAGAGACAAAAAAAAAAAAAAAATGTCCTAAATTTCTCAATAACGCAAATAAAAGTGTTTCCCTACAGCAAACTTCCTTTCACCGATCACTGACGGGATCCCTGCAAGTTGAAACTCGTAGTCAGCAGACACTTGCTCAGATGCAAATTCAGTTGCGTGTGTTGTCCTGGAAGTCAAATCATTAGTCAAACCAAAACCATCTCAGACCTCAGCTGCATGAAAAATGTCTGTCAGCGGCGAGGGCCATATAAAGGGACGGTTGTGCGACTATAAACTAAAAGGGGGGGGGATTCACATAAGAAGTCTGGTCAAAATCGTGAGACGGGAAGGATACACCCAAACACGCCACGCTTATCCCGGGAGGTACAACTTAAATATTTATAAAGCCGTATCTGAATATTGATCTTCAGGAAGCACTAAGCGTGACTGGCGACATGCTCTTGATCTGTGCTCCATTAAGTTATTCTGTAACCTACCCTGTCGTCTGCGCTCAGTCATACAGGAAACCCACAGGTGATATAATGACAAAAGAATCTGGAAACAAGTTTCATATCGGTTACTTATTCCGGTATTAATACTTAAGAACATGAACAGATTTGTTCGAGTTTCCCAAAAAAAACAAAAATGCAGTGTGTCAGGAGACTGACAAAGACACAAATGATGCCTCAACAATGCCGTAATGAACAGTCAAACCTTAGATGAAATGCTGATGCCTGTAAGGACTGGTTCTTTTCTAAGCAGTGACACATCATTTGCAAGAGAAAAATGCACAGCTTTTTACCCTTCAACCTTTAAGATTTGCGGTTTTGTAATGTAAATGAAGAATTCCTTTCAAACTCATCAAGCAGATTTATGTGCAGGCTGAATAAATGCCAGTTTAATCACCCTGAATGCATGGCTTTAAAAGAACCAGTCTCAATATGCTTAAAGTAAATAGAAAGAGAGGATACAGCATGATGACAACCTTAACAAAGGGATAATGTTAAACTATTAGTGTTTATTTGTAACACCAAACTCAAGAGCTCTGTGCTCACATGATAGGTTTCTGTATATAAAAAGAAAGTGTACAATACAGGAAAAGGTGTCCAACATATGTGGGCACAACAGAGGTGGGTGTTACTAGCTGAGACTAATAAAGTTGTGGGCCGTTTTCGAAGTAGTAGGAACTGTGCTGCGAGTGCACGAAAGTGCGTACCGACAGGGAGTTAAGTTCCGGAAATCAGCCATAAAGTGTCTACATAGGCCCACGCTAATGTTATGACGGCATCTCTCCGCAGAGTCGAGAGTCCAGAGAGTAAAGTCTAGTTATCAGTTACGAGTCAGGCCAGAGAAAAAGGAGTACGAGTATCCATGAATTATCCAGAGAGATAACCACATTGTAACCTTACAATGTGAGTGTGACTAATAGTGAATCAGACAGTTCACAATGGTTGATGATCATTTACAGTGGTGGTCCCTAAAGTTATTAAAATGGTAGTTTTTATATAGAGAATTATTTCAGTAAATATCTGGCAGCACTAGGATGCAGTTTGAGCAGAAAGCATGTGGTTAACCAACGATCTGGAATCCAAACCTCAAGTTGGCCACTAACTTGTAAAAAAAAGTCACGTTTTTGCTTTAGTAGAGCAAAATAAAGCTAAAAAGATCAGCTGGACCCAGACTAGCTTTAATGAATTCTCTGTGACTTATTAAAGTAGACCAAACTGCTTGATCTGCTTTGAAACATTTTCAAACAGCACGTCTCGAGATCAGTATGTTCATTCTCTCATGTGTTTGATAGCTACACAAAAGCAACACTATAAACAACAAAGGCGAGAACATTCCAGCCAATCAAAGTCCTGGACGATCCCGACGTTCGACCATTCTCGCTGAGCTTTCATTGCCGCCGTGACTTTCTCATGAGGTCGGCCTTTATCATCCTCTCTCTCTTGCCTCTGGGCGGCCTGTGGACATGCGGGCCCTGCTCAGACAGGTCGGGCAACATACGTCTGTCACGACATCACTGGAGTTAAGCTCCAGCATAATTCCACAAAGACCATTGCATGTTCCAGCAATGAGCACCAAACAAAACAGCAGCTGAATTCTGGCCGCACGAGCCAAACATTGACGCAACCGCCGAAAGTGACACAAGTCACATTGTTAGAGAAAACACTGCCAAAGTTGATATTAACAACTATACTTGTACGCTACCCTTCATAGTTGATCATATCTGGAACCTAACAAACGAGTCTCGCTTTTTTGTTTTGCAATCAGCTCAGTAACTGACGGTTTCAAATCTACGCTTCTTTTTCTGGGTTCACGCTTTTAGCCATATTACATTTCAGTTCATGGAATTCTACAGGAACACAAACCAGTTTAGGTTGTAAAATACTTCAGTTTATGGCAGCCATTGTGCTCTAAATACATCTGCAGCAAGATAGGCAGACAAGGTACACAGTGTTTTCCAAGTCGTACAGAAGACTGGATGAAACTCTAAAAAGGAAACTAAAAATCAATCACTCACGTACTCACACTAGCCACAGTTCCCATACCCGAGCATGATGGTCACACTCCCTTACCTGGCTGAACTCAGTGAACCTATATGAGTTTGTCTCAGCATCTCAGAACTTCTCTGCTCGTTCCTTCTCCCCCTTTCATGGACACAAAATCATGAACCCTGTCATGCTGGATCTTTTCAATTGTAAGCTTTTTGTGGTCTCACATGTCTTAGAGGTTGATTACTTCACACAGCGATTTTCACGGGCAGCCATCATAGAGGAAGCGCTGCTGTCCTGTGCTTCATGAGCCCGCTCCTCATGTGCCATGCCCGAGTCCAAGCCCACCTTTTGAAGCAGGCCAGGGCTCAGTGCTCTTAACCGTGCTCGGGCAGGGTAACAATCGGCAAGTGTAGATAAACGACTAAAGAAAGTGGTTTGTATCTGCACGAAATTCCCTTCCGTAATCTCCCTCTTAATTAACTTCTTCAATCTGACTTGGTAGTTTTTGGGTAATCCTGCTCAGAGTCTAAAAATATTTGCTTTAGCACTGCCTTGGTTTTGGAATAACCAGCTACTAAGCAGGCATAATAGGCCATGGTCATTGTTATACAGAACAATTGTTTTTATGTATAGTTTTCGATCAGAATATCTAAAATAGGTCTGTATAGAAGAGCCACAAAATATAAAGCATCACCACTGAAAGTTCAGTGATGTGGCTGGTCTGGCAAAAACTAAAGAGGCATAACCTGAAACAAATGATCTGCCATTAGAAAATCTAATACAAATATTTTCCTCCATAGCACAGCAGCACAATGAACTTCATTCAAGTTGTACAAACATACAGATATCTAAATGGTTGATAGCTGTGGACAGATGTTTGCACCCGTCTAGTGGCAAAGCCCACTGAGCCAATTCAAAAAAGCTTTTAATGTATGCTTTACTCCCATGTTTGCAGAAAGCCACAGCCTGCATCCAGCCCACTCTGCTAATGATGTTTCAGGCTGAACCTATTGCGTGCAGGCACAACCTGTGAGAAACGTGTATCATATCCGCATATATGAACCTACGGAATAAAAGCCAAGAGCAGACCACAAACATTTCTAACCTGTCAAATCCACTTTGGCTATGCTTTGTTGGTCACGTGGAGCTGGTAGAGTGGCTTTAGCCTTAGGTCTGTGGATCAGCTACTTGTTTACCAAACTCAGCACCATACAAAGGCGTCCGGTTTCTGTTTGTGCTGGAATCGTGCAGGAACAACACACGAATCCATTTAACTTTAATGCCGTCGTCATGTCTCTGCTGTGAACAGGTTACGGTTCATCCCTTTTGCATTTATGATTTTCTGCAAACAATTAGGCACCTCGTGTATACTGTGTATATATACATATACCATGAGATACTTCCTGAAATTCCCAGCAAGCATCCCCAGAAAGCCTTGCACAGCGAGCTCTCCAAAGCAGTGAGGTGATTAATAAAGAAGCTGTTTTGCAGAGTTCTCTAAATTTCAACCTGACGCTACATCATGTGACCAAAACCCCAAGATAAAAAAAAAAACCCATACAGGTAGGGATGGTGAATAACATTTGTGGAAACAAGGTGTAACGTGAAAAAAGCAAACATGAATGCAGCTTTTCATTTAACAGCATACACAGAGCAAAAACATCTACCAACACAGCAAGCTACAACACCTGGTACTACTTCCCTAAGAGTATATTAGCAGGGATGTGCGTGGCTTTTCCCCCGTGTCCACATAAAACCTTACAGTACACGATGCCCCACGCATAGCGCATCACTGAAAGCCACCAGACTAAAAAACTTTGAAAACATGGATAAAGCAACCTAACTAATCCTACTGAAACCTCGTCATTCAACAGCACAATGAGAAATATGGTTTAATCTGAACGCTGTGCTGCTGAGCTGCCACAAGTTGCTCCAAACAGGCCTACAAATAAACTTTACCTGCACTTGTTTTTAACCTATCAGGTGTCCATGCAGGACTTTAACCTGCCCGCCTTTACAGGTGAGCTGCTGCATGTCATAAGCAAACAGTAATAGTCATGTAACTGGCTGAGGCGCTAGTGTGTGTCGTGTTTATCAGGCTGCCAGAAACAACTATGTGTCGCCTAAAGCGTCACGTGGTTCCCATCCTCGGCTAAAAGCTGCGAACACCTTTAAACTCTCAGGTAGGCCGGATCTCCGGCTCACCTGAAACCCGACCGTGCTCAGCGGGTTGGAGGAGTTTCTTACCGCGGGCTTGACGTCCTCGAACACGGACGTGTCCTCGGCGCCCTCCGCTCCCGACATCCTCACCGGCTTCAGCTGCGTGAAAACCGCCCTTTCTTCAGTCGCGTGGGGCGGATTCATGGCCAATCCTACACTCGTTGCCATTAAAGTTTATGCTTAAACAAGTTTCTTTTTTTTCAGAATTTGTTTTAAGTGCATATACAGTTACTAACGTCAATAACGCCCTACTGGAGTTGAATGCTATGGTGTAATCCACAGCCCTCCCTTTTCTTGTGGCTCGCAGGTAGAGTTTACCTGAGCTCAACTGGACACAGCCAATCAGAGCAGACTTCCAGCCCACTCAAGCACAAAGGAGGAGGAGGGACTCACCTGCAGGAAAACAACTGAGAGCATCAGGTGAAGTATTGCCGCTGCATAAGAGGCCAAACATATGAAACACATAGATTTTAACCAAAGTTTCATTCTTATGTTTTGTTTTGAATTGCATTTACATTCAAAAAAAGTAATTTAAAGGATATTTTGTCACATGTGACTGAACCGCAGCATCAAACACCCTGGGATAAGAATGTGTCATATAGGCAGGGTGGACTCATCCGCATGTATCATCCACTCATCACATTTCTTCAACTGCAAAATATGCGCTCAAAGTTAAACTTGATCAGTATCAGTTTTATCCAATAAGATAAAGTTATTTCACTTCTGTTATTTATTGACAAATGAGATTGTCAAGCCTAAGCCAGAGTCAGCATGCTATCGCTCTGATATCAGTCTGAGATCAGTCAAGTTGGGAAATTACAATCAATTGCAATCTGTTTCTCACAATACAGTAATTAAATGTGATAAATCATTGAAAATTACTTGATATTTAACAGAAATTCGCATTAACACATTAACATTTGTGCTCAGCAGCCTGCTTCTTCTGCAGGAGTATAACCAGAGTACAAGCAGCTGGCAGCCAGTTGAGTCAAGTCCCCTCAAGTTGAGCTCATTGGCAAAGATGCATTCAGACTGTTGGCAGCATGTCTGCATTTAGAAATTAGACAGCAATTATTTGCAAACCTTCATCAGTCTCTCAGAGAGTGATTGCCCTAACAAGCCTACACGAATGAA